>CATIWF010104720.1:0-41443 GCA_949630135.1 Balakata baccata | reverse complement strand
AGAAGAAGAAGAAAAATGGAAGAAAAAGATCAAATTCAACAACTTCAAAAAAAAATCTCTCTACAACACAAGCCAAAAGCTCCTATTTATAGCAAATGGAGAAGACATTGGATTAATTGTGATTAATTTCCTTTAAAGGCTGTCAATAATATCTTTGTAACTCTCAAATAATGGTGATTAATTCATAGTCTTCATGTCAAGGAACATATATCCGGGTCTTTTTCCCAAAACCGAGTTGTGGAACCCACCCGAATAATCCTCTCAAAATGGCTCATAATCATTTTTTTTTTCCAACAAGTAAAACATAACCATGAAATGGACATTTGTTATATGAATTGAAATTGAATAATATTAATATTATAAATTAGAATTGGGAACTATTATTCTATTAATAATATCTTCATTCTAAATTAACTCTCTTTTTTATATTGCGTTTATATTTAAAAATATTTAATAACCTTAATTATATAAAGGAAAAAAAACTAAATTATCTCTTTATAGATATATCTAAAATTGAAAAAATATATAAAATTTTATAAAACTAATTAATACATATAAATTAACACAAGAATAAAATTAAAAAATAATATTATATTAAATATTTAAAAGTGACAATTAATTATAATTTTTATATTAAAAAAGAAACCATTAGCTTGGGATGGAGGGAATAGTAAATTAAACCATCCACATGTGAAATTTACCCATGAACTTGGGATGGAGGGAATAGTGCATTAAACCATCCACATGTGAAATGTGCCCCGATTTGTCAAATTGGGTTGTCACCAAGAATTGCTTCCCTCAGCTGCACCAGCTGTAGGAAGGTGCATTCAAAATAGTTTCTTAAAAAGAATCTCTCTTAAATATGAACTCTAATTCATGATTTTAAATAACAGTTTCATGTATTGTATCGGTATCAAAATTGAAATCGATATAATAATTTTAGACTGAATCAGACTGTATCGAATTGTATTGTTTATTGGTACCATAAATTTTTAAAAAATAACTAGCAAAAAAAATTTTCATACCGTATCAGTATCGAAATCAAACGTCACGATAATTGTTAATGCGTAACGTATCAGAGAATATTTAAAATTATGTTCTAATTAATTAATATGGTAAATTTTATTAACGATATCTTAACCATGCAAATTGTAACAATTTAATTTTTCAAAAATTATTTTAGTTATAAAATAAAAGTTGAGATAATTTTATATTATAAATAATTTTTAAGATAGTGAATCATTACAATTTATATAATTGAAAAATATTAGGTAAAATTCACTTTTAATTAATGACAATTATCGTGTACTTGTCCACATGTATTAATCATATTGTTTCGACCATTGGATTTATGGGCTAACAACCATCATGCTATTCTAATTTTGATTAAAAAAAAAAGTTAATAAATGTGCTATTCTAACTCTTCAAGCGGTTTTCATTTTAGTTTTCAATAAGCCTGTATATTTGATTATCATTAGTAGTAATATGTATCAATCATATTGACTACGTGACGGTAGCATTTGAAAAATGTGGAGAAATGGTAGGTGCAAGTGGCACCATGCCTCCAGGTGTTAAGCTAATAAAAATAAATATTTTTAATCATGCAATTATATGGTCCCCACCATAGGTGTCTTGTATAGGCAACACAGCCAAGAGAAACAACCAGACAGGCGTTTTTGACAGGCTTGCACTCCAACTCATAGAATCCTCCACGTGGCACTCACCGCCCTCATGCTTGTCTAAGGTCATTTTCCATTTATGCCCCTCAGTTTCTTTTTCCCTTATTTTTCATGCCCCTTGCAGTGGCAGGCTAGCAGCCAATGCCTTCTCAATTGATTCTTCCTAGTATGCTGATCGATCCGAGTCATACTCATTATTGTACGAAATTTATTCAAATAGTTGGAATATAAGAGAAAATAACACTTCAATCGGACTGAATTTTAGGAAACAATTGAATTAAATCAAATTATTTAAAATCACACAGGAGTTGGAAATGGATTTTTATGCCTAGAATAAAATTTTGGTTCGACTCAAATAGTTGAGATTTTGTATCTACATATCTGAATCAAGCTAAATTATCAAAGATTTTGAAAAAATTATATTTAAATCGAATCGAATTATTCAAAGTAATTAAACGGAATTTCTTATTTAATTTGATTATATTCTATCATTCTGATAAACTTGTATACTGCTTCCCTACTTTAGGGGTTCTCTTTTGTTCTTGGAATTTCATAGGACCTTTTTCTTAACTTTTAAAATAAAATTATTGGTAAAAAGATTACGAAGAAGCATATTCCATATGAGTTCTCATCTGCAAGTTTTTATTTTTTTCAACAAAAAAAAAAACATAACAGCAATGGGGATCTTAAGAATGAATTTTGATTAGAAGTGCATTTTGCAAGATATGGAGGTCGAAGGTTGCATTCAGTGATACATGAATTCTACATATATATTTGACAATATAATTGTATGTATATATCAATGAAAATAATAATTAAATAAATCAGTAGCCGTGAGATTTTTCTTTTCGTGGAATCTTAAATTCAGATAATTAAAACACTCTTTATTAGTACAAAATATAGTTTCTGTTTTAAACATACCAGATATATAATATTAACACCGTGACATTTTTATAAATAAAATCATCACTATGTAATTCAGATAAAACAATCGCATCAGACATATCAGATATAACTGTTAAAAAGACTAAACGCATCTGATTTGACTCAGATAAATATGGTTGGAAAAATAAATGCATCCAATGTTTAAAAAAATATTTACTTAAAAGGTAAAGATCATATGCGTCTTTTTTTTATGAAAACAATCTTATATAATACATCAGAAAAAAAACGATGTTGTTTTGGTTTTAGGATTTTTGTATGCCGTTTGAAGAGGGTAACCAAAATAGCGTCGTTTCATAGGACTCAGAATTGTTTTCACAAAAAGCAGTCGCATATTGTTTATTTTATTTTATTTAATTATGTAATATTTATAATTATTTTATTAGTTGGTATTTATAATTAATTATTTAATTAAATTATTAAAATTTGAATATAAATTAAATAATTTTACTAAATATAAACAAAACTAAATAATTTTTATTTTTAATTATTTAATTAATTAATAGGCATACAAAAAGGGGCGTCATTTTTATTGTTCTGATACAACTGTTTCACCCCAAAACAGTCACATCCAATGTTTGAATGAAACGGTACCATTTCATAGGAATTGGATGCAACTGTTTTGAGGTAAAATAGTCGCATCCAGTTCCTTATAAAAACGGCATCATTTTCATGGGGTTGATGCGACTATTTTGTCTCTTAACAGTCACATCAGACCCTTTTAAGTCCTAACCATGTCTTCCTCATTTCTATTAGTTGCATGATCAGCTATTCCCAACATCAAATCGGTTTTTCTTCTTCTCCTCCATTTCCATTGTCCCCTTTCATTGTTCCACTATTTGTCTTCTTATCCCTCATTTCTGTCGGCACTATTCTTCTTCATGTGAAGGCTTTTTTTTTTCCCCTTCTTGATACAACTCCTCTTTCTCTCTCCCTCTCATTCTATCTATTTGTTATAAACAACACCTCCACAACCCATTAGCGCCGTTCTTCTTCGTGTCTCATCATTCCTTGCCGTTTTTAGGTTTGTTTTCTTATTTTTTTTCTTTCTTGTTAATTAATTACTTAAATGATTTTGTGAACTTTATGTGATGCTTAAGAGATGGATATTATTGTTAATATTTAGAAATGAATATTTTTTTTGTTTTTTAGAGATGGTTATTATACTAATATTTATATATGAGTATTAAGGATAGTTTTGTTTAAGCTAAAGAAGACATATCTTATACTTAGTAATACCTTGAAGGCGTTTGATGAAAATCCTAAGTGAAAATAATTGTAATTGGAATTGAAAGTGTTGATTTTGTTTAAAATTAGAGAAATTTAGAAGATTAAACTATAATTAATTGAAATTGAAAGAAAATTAAGTACTTAAAATTGTTAAATTAGCATGCAATAATCTAGATGAATTGGTGAATATTAATGTAAAATTATCTAATAAACTATAAATGAAATTAAATAAACTATAATAAAATTGAATAAACTGTAATAAAATTAATTAGTTAATATAAACTAATATAAAGTTTAATTAAATTAAAATATAATATAATGAAATTAATTATATAATTAGAAAGTTTAGCTATAATAATATTTAATGTAACATCATTGACTTTTCCACATGCATTATGACACGCATTACATTTGGATATATTCATTTTATATATATGTCATTCACATGAAACACATGCATACGTAGAGATTTTGACGTGAATGTATTCACGAGATAGACTTGACACGGGTCGGTTTATCGTAATAGGATCAAGTCGTACGTGTCTAACTATAATTTAAATAAGGACACAAGATATTGAAAATGAAATTAAATAAATGATTACATTTGAAATAAAAGAAATTTAGCATAGTTAAATTAAAGTAAACAATTTGACTACATAGTATTTTGACACTAAGTACTTATAATTATGTAGAGAAAATAATAATAATAATAATAATAATAATAATAATAATTAATTTAATTATTTAATTATTATTTATTTAAATTATTTAAAAATAATATCTGAAAAAAAAGTAAAAAAAAAAAGGAAGAAAAGTAAGTCGGCAACTTTGGATAAAAGGGCATAATTGGCCCTTCTTCATTCAGCTGTCATTCATTCTTCTCTTCTTCATTTTTCTTCCAATTTTCTTCCTCAAACTCAACCATATCTGGTCACAGGTCCACAGCATATTAGAGAGCCTCAAGGAAGTGAAAAACAGTAAGATAGAGGCTTATTAGCAAAAGAAAATGTAAGTTTAATTATCGAACGATTTCTTTGGTACGTGTTACGTGTAATGTGATTATTACGTACTATGTGCAACGTGACTTGACTTGCGGCCATATGAATTACGTGATTGTTATGGTATGGATATAATATCAAAAAGAGATGAATGACTTAAATACATGGTTATGTTATAGGCTTTTCTTACATGAAGTGATTAATTATTGAATATACAAATGTGATATAAATGCAAATGTTAAGTAATGATTGTTGCAAAATGCATATGCATATGGATTTAAAAGGCGTTATGACTAGCTAAATGGCATTGTAAAGCAAAAGAAGAGGCTTGTGGCCCAAACAAATGTTCAAAAGCAAAAGAAAAGGCCTATGGCCTAACAAATGTGCAAATGTTACAAATGATCAAGCTAGCTAGCAAATGCAAATGTTCACATGGAAACCCGGGACAGTGCCTGTTTAGCCTGGTCACAACAAAAAGAAAATGACATAAGCACAAGTATAAGCAAATGAAATGTTTACATAATTTAATATTATTTATATTCATATGATATTGATAAATAGAATGATATGCAAAATGTGTATGAATAACAATTACTACTTGTAATTGTGACTGACTTAATACTTTAAAAAGCTTTTGATAATTATTCTCATTGAGTTGCAACTCATCAAATTGCATCATCTTTCAGGCAAAGAAGAGTAATTAGCTCAATTTGGAGGTGCATACCATATAGAAGACATGGATTGGTCACCAGTCGAGCCTCACCAATCTCTCTCATTGCATTGCACATATGTATAGGAACATGATATTTGTATTTTGGGTTATGTATCTGTATATGTATAAATTACTAAATATGCAATGATGTATAAATGTGTATTTGGCTTTAACCTTTCTAACTGAAATAATTGAACATAGTGTCTGAATTATTAACATATGTGATGCTTAGCTGTCAAATATTGCAAAGTGATAATATTATATGATCCCAAAAAAAATTATCTCTCATTATAAACAGAACTATGTCCTATTCTATGCAATATACGATAACATGATATAAGTACAAGTGATATCAACAAGTATAAGGTATTACAAATAATACTTCATACAGAGGCTACCACAACTATTGTCATGGCCAACCTGGCCGTGAAGCATACTGCTTCACTTAATTATCAAATACAAGGTCCCTTACGCAATTCTAGATACCTTAAACAAGCACATCACACACAAAATGCTAAGGCCAACCAATTGAAGCCACTCCTAGTAACATTCTCAACTCAACCATGCCCATATCCACATCAACCACACATTAAATTCATAAGTGCTACATATTCAGAAACATAACAAACACATTTAAACCGTATTCACATGAATAATAAATATCATAAACTAACAACCAACCACTACATTCATATCATTCAAAGCATATAATGTCATTATTCTCCTCAAACAATAATATTTCTAACCTTCCCTTAAATGCCCATTAATGTTTTACCAATATGCATATAACTATTATAATTACCATTAACTACAATTAATTTTGTTTCATTTATTACCATTCATATCCCAATTCAACATTTATAACACATTTAAGCAATACACAAATAATCATAATATTCACATAGCACATCCATGAAGATTGTCTCAAGAATATGTATAGATCTTAACAAAAAATGCTCCTTGACCCACTACATATCGGATCAAGCTCGGTCCTTTCCTTGTGGTCGAGACCTTTCTCCCATACCAGTATCAGGAATATTAAAATATCATTTTTAACCATAAATCATTCATAAAACCCATACAACTCACCTTATAGCTTAAGTTTCCAACCCAAAGGTTCAACCTTAAATCAAATCATAAAATCACTTTCACTTAAAAATATCCAAACTAGGTCTTTTAAACATTTAAACCCATACTAGTTCAATTTTATAGCTTGAGTTTCCAACTCACCTTAATCAAGCATAAAAAAAGATATTTCCTCAAGAGAAATCCAAAACCCATCTTCTCAACACCCATACACAAGTGGGTCATAATCCAATTCAGGTAACCATAACCAGAACCCCTAAAATCAACACAAGAAAATAAAGAAATAATGTCTCCTTACCTCTTAAAGACCAAAATCACCCTTAAGAAGATAGAGAACCCAAGTACCGTTCGAATCCCAAGCTTTCTCTCACTTACCCCTTATCCTTCCTTGAAGAAAAACTTTAAATCCTTGTTCAAATCTTCCTCTAAGATGTTAAATCTAGTGTTTGGAGGCTTAAAAACCTTTAAAGAATCATAGAGGAGGATGAGATTTCAGAGAATTTTGGGGTTTTAAGGTTTCAACACTTTGAAAACTTAGTTAAAATAAGTTAAAACGTGTAAAATCCATTTATATCAGTCCTCTTAACGACCATGACATATTTTAGGTCTGGCCGTGAACAATTCTGCACAAAAAATCCAAAACACGACATTCACAGCCATGAACAAATCTTTCATGGTCATGAACAAGGCCCTTTCACTACCATGAACAAAACCCTTTCACGGTTATAAACAAAACTTTTTCACAACCATGAACACAACCCTTTCATAGTTATGAATCATGTTTTTCACATTTTTCTTCATTTTTTCAACTTATTTCAAAGCCTATGACCCAAAACCAACCATATACCCCTCATATACCCACCATATAACATCTATACATATATTTTAAATTATTGCTTTTAATTACCAAAATGCCCGATTATATGTCATTTATTCATATGTTCCAACTAAACCTTATTTAGCGGATGTTACAGTTTTCCACGTCATTATTTTATATTTTTAAAGTTTTTCCATGTTATCGCCACGTAGACTCGGAGTACGATACAATTCATTTGATGTAAGATTTATTACAAAACCTAAAGTATATAAAATTAAACTCAAATTTTAAAAAAATTGGCCATAACTATGATAAAATGCATAATTCAAGCTTTTTTTTTTTTGTAATTTAGCCTCTTTTCCCTCTTTTTCTTTGGTGTTTTTTTTTCTATTTTTTTTATAGAGATAATAAAATAATCAATATTTGGTCATTGTATTAAGTAGAAAAATAACTATTTATTTTTATTATTATTATTATTATTATTATTATTATTATTACGTACTAGCTAGTTACAATTAAAGTACACCTACAAACAACCATGACAAAAGAAGAAAAATTTTCTTAAAAAAAAGTAAAAAGAGAAATTTTCAAAAATAGCAAAAATCTCCTAAAATATTAGAATAATGACTCCAGTTAAAATTTCTTTTCAAAACGACTAAAAATATCATAAAATTATTTAAACTCAAAAAGTCACCCAAAGAATACCAAAAAAGTATATATTTGGTATATTTCCGATATACATTGGTTTAATATATCTTAAGAATACCTTGATTAAGTATACCTTGAACATACTTTGAATATATCTTATAAATACATTTGATATAACTTAGATATAACACAGTAAATATTGGGAATACCTCATAAGATCATTGTAGCACTTACAATTATTACTTAATTAGATTTCTGTAGGCCTGCCCCATTTTCCAAGTTCACAAAAATGAAGGTTGGCTTAATTTCTACCTAAAGAAATGAGTTTTTGGTTTGTTTTTATTTTCTCTCAATAATCTCATTTTAGATGTTTTTAATTATTGCAAATCTTGGGTTGGATGCAAAACAAATTCAACCCCAGAATTGGAAGCAAGAACCTTTATTCAATTCTCTTTCGCCTAAATCTCAACAAAATTTTAGGCTTTCTTGATTGATTACTTATTGCAATTTTGTATTTGAACATATAGTGAAATGTTGATTTTCATTGAACAGATAATGTAGTAGGGCAGCAAACTCAAAAAGAAGAATTCAGCGATTGGCCTTATGGACTGTTAGCAATGGTACATTTGGAAACACAAAAAGCATGAAAGAAGAAGATTCCAAGCCTAAATTCATTCAAGAATTTACACTTGAAGAAGAAGCAGTAGAAAAACTTGAAAACGAGCTAAACTCATTTTTGCATAAACAACAAGGAAAAACTTGTAATATAGAATAAAATAATCTTGTGAATCATAATAGATAAGGCTTAAAGGAAGAACAAGGAAGGAGAGAAGAAAAAAAACATAAATGAAAAGCAAGTTTGATAAAATTGAAAAAAAAAGAACAAAAGTGCTAGTAATTTTGAAAAAAAAAGAAGTTAAGATTCTATATTTCGTGTAACATCTTCAAGTAAAAATAAACAAAACCCATAATTGAAATCCAAAATCTAAAAACGTAACAACTAGACCCGAATTAGATATAGGATAAAATAATAAATAAGAAATTATAAAAACAAAACTTTGTTTTCCTGTTTCTCTTTGAGCTTTCTTAAGACAACACTTTTGTTACTGAAGTTTTTAGAGGAAACCAATTCTACTTTCTTTCACTTAGAGGGAAAGAAGAGTTATCAAAGAGGTGAGAAGATTTGCTCCAATACCATCTCAAGTGTAGAGCAAAACATAGAGACACAAAAACAAGGGCGGACTTTAGAGCTAGGAAATTACTAGTGACCTCTAATTAGCTCTTTTGATCGGTAATACAAGTGAGCTACAGGAAGAGGAGAGGAGGGTAGCAGAAAAGGCAAATCGACAAGGGCTTTATAATAGTCTGTGCAAAGACTGAAATTGGATCGATCCTAACATTGTGCAAAAACTGAAATAGGAATGATCCAAACATTAAAATGACATCGTTTTGTAAATGGATATTTTGGAAAGTACACTGCTTTAGAAATAATGAAAGTTTCACGGGTTTTAATGTTATGATGAGTGAGCATCCCGAGCTTCGTGTCGGAAAAAATGATGTGCTATTATAAGCACTAATTGGTAAGTTAACTTGTTATAAATAATATATAGTAAATATGATATTTATTAAACATATAAAAAGTGAAAGATACTTAATGCAAGTGGAGGTAGAAGATTCTAATCAAATAAAAAAAGTCATAAAAAAAAAGAAAAAAGGAAATTAAGCAATATGATTCAGATAATCAAATAACAAAGTTATAAAAAATAAAGGAGAAAACACGAAGAGGGACTAACTATTAGAAAAAGTCATCGACATACTAGTTATAGGAAATAACATTTTAGATTAAAGATGAAAGAGAATGGGAAAAAATATAACTTTGCACAAGAGAAAAAAGTCTATACATATACACTAGTACATAAAATGGTCTGTTGCGTCTATTTTTTTTATGTCAGATACGTTTGTTTAGAACACATATATAACAATGAGATACATCTGAATGAAGACTCAGATGCGTATGTTCTGGAACAAATACTAAAACAGACACATTTGAAACGTATCATATGCATCTGTTATAACTTAAATAGACACATCTGATACGTATCAAATGCATATGTTTTGTTTAGAATAGACACATATGACATGTCAGATGCATCTATTATTGTTTATAATATATTTATCTTGTTTTTTTATACAATTACAAAAATTTGCATACATGAAATTAGTAAAAAAACCTCCAAAGACCACTAATTTAACACTTCAAATACATTACAACTTTATCACATGTCATTGTAGGCTTCTTCCAACAACTCAATTCACAAGCATACTAACAATTCACATGCTCAAAATTCATAATATATTAATCACAACTTCAACTCAAGCCATTATAGGCTTCTATTAACAACTCAACTCATAATCTTATTATAGTTATTTATACAAAACAATTCACAAACTCAAAATCCATCTACTCATTATATGCATCACAATGGAGCAACTCAATTTGCTATTAAAAATAATTGTGTTTAGCACAATTTTACAAATTTAAATGTTAAAGTATCATTGTATAACATATAGAAAAATTGCTCTAATATACTTACACTCGTAAAAAAATTCAACCATAATTCTCGAATTTCATCTATTTGTGTCGCAGTATATGAATTTGTTTAGAAAGTTTATAAGAAAAATAAATAAATACAGTTGAAATTATTAATATATCATTACATATAATAGCTTGCTAGCCAATATATACTTGAAAATTTAAATTGCATAGCTAGTATTAGAAATAAAAGGTACCTTAGCTAATATCATATTTGTGATATTATAATGAATACTATATCGCATATATATATATATATATATATATATATATATATATATATATATATATATATATATATATATATATATATATATATTCTACACCTTTTCCACCCGTTATTAGAGTAAATATTATAACTTACATGTTAATGAGTTCTTTCACATATCCAATTTTTCTCTTCAAATTACTGAGAGGATCTATGAAAAATATATTATCTTGTGCACAGCAAAAAATAATCAACATCCAGTATTGACTGTATATATATATATATATATATAACTAATAAAAAAATTAGAATGAAATGCTAATTCAAAAATTGAGATAAAGACAAATGTTATTTTACTCTCAATATATGGCAGGAAAATAAAATTTTTATCTTCTTCTTTCAAAGCTGGATAATTGTGCGCATAGCCTATAAATGTACCTACATCTATTTCAAATTTAAAAATCAAATTTCTATACTTAATAAAATTTTACTTAGTCTATCAATTAATTTTGCTTTTTTCATTTAGGTATTTCATCAAACACATTGAAGACTTAAAGTAATCTAACCATATTTTAATTACAATATCCTAAATATTTTTAATTAAAATTAATTTTGTTAACTATTTTTTTCTTCAAGTTTCTTTTTATCAAAATCATTCATTTCAAACTCAAAAATCAAATTTTCATATTTAATAAAATTTTACTTAGTCTATCAATTAATTTTACTTTGTTCATATAGGTATTTTATCAAATACATTGAAGGCATAAAGTAAGCTAACCATATTTTGATTACAATATCCTAAATATTTTTAATTAAAATTAATTTTGTTAACTATTTTATTTCTCAAGTTTCTTTTTGTCAAAATCATTCATTTTAACTTCAAAAATCAAATTTTCATACTTAATAAAATTTTACTTAGTCTATCAATTAATTTTACTTAGTCTATTTAGGTATTTCGTCAAACACTTTGAAGGCATAAAGTAAACTAACCATATTTTGATTACAATATCTTAATTATTTTTAATTGAAATTAAAATTTGTTAATTATTTTTTCTTCAAGTTTTTTTTTGTCATAATCATTCATTTCAACTTCAAATATCAAATTTTCATACTTAATAAAATTTTTCTTAGTCTATCAATTAATTTTGGTTTGTTCATTCAGATATTTCATCAAATACCTTGAAGACATAAAATTTTCATACTTTATAACAATCTATATATTAATTTCAGTTAGGTTTTTCATCAAACACCATAAAGACAATATCTCTATTTTAATATTAACTACTTTCATTTAGATTTTCATAGAGAATTTTTATCAAATACCATGAAGGCAATATACATATCCAATACAAAAAATAAAACTAAAAAATTCCATCAACATACAAATCCATCAATTCTATCAACTCTAACATCTCATAAACTTGATTTTCGGCATTTTAATGGTGAAAGAGAAAAAAAAACAACTAACCTTAACCAAGGGAGATTATGCCAAAATTTCCAACAAAACCAAATATAGGTGCTCCAATACGAATTACAAGCTTTTGAGACTAGAAAAAAAACAATGAGAGTGAAAATGGAGCATAAATAGCAGAAAAATAAATATTATCTTATCGCGCGGCTAACACATAGAAGACATTAAGGACCCAAATGAACTTAAATACTTGAGAGAAGATGAAGATAAAGAGGAAAATAGAAAATGAAAAGAAAAAAAAATGAGAGAAAAATTTTATGGGCAAAAAAGGGGATTGTCGGCAGGATGGAGGAGGAAGAAGAAGATGAAGGTTATCTAGGGCTTGTCTAATGTGTTTGTTCCTTGTGGAACAGATGCATCAGACCTTAATGGAATGACATCATTCCACCAAGTGTGGTCTGATGCGTCTATATATAATTTTAACTTAAAATTTTAATCTAAAGAAGGCAAAAACTAAGTCTATATATAATTTTACTTCAAAGTGTAAAAAAAATAAAAATTTATTTTTAATACAATATACATATTATTTAATAAGCAATAAAAAATTAAAAAAATATTAAGTTTATGCGTCTGTTTTTTATAAGATAGACATATTCGACTTTAACATAGAAACTTAAAAAAAAATTAAAAATTGAGTCTTATGTGTCTGTTTTATCTATAAAAGACGAATCAAAATATTACATTAATAATTTTATTTACAAAAATGTCACTGTATCAATATTATGTGTTTATTTTATTCATAATAGATGCATCTAACGTTCGCATAAGGTGTATTTTGTACTAGCGATATTTTTTAGTATGGCAAATAATTTTATTTTTATATAAAGATTGAACTTTAGCCTATTTCATTTTGTATTTTTTTATCTCTCGCCAAGGAGAAAAGAAAATATAAAAATATTTTCCCTTTCTATTGCTCACGATTTCCTAGTGATTCCATAAAATAAATCTATATACCAAAACAACGATGCAAAATAGTCCCAAAAAACTATAGTCAAATATCAAGCTACTAGTTAAATAAAATTTCACCACAAATTAATGTTTGAACCAAGGCTAATGGAGGTTATTTATAAGATATACAACTTGTTACCCAAGTATAACATTAATTACAATTAAACATTAATGAGAATATATGATAAGATTTACATTTATAAAGAGCATTAATGTGAATATTGACTTTGAAGATTTACATCCATGAAGAATATTAATGCAAAAATTTGCTAAGACTTACAATTAATATGACGATTACCTTAGAAGATTGGCTAGGCAATTGGAGAATTATGAGCCATATATCACTTATGCTAATAATCTCCACCTTGGCTATTGTGATGTTGAGAGTAATTTCTGCATATATACGATGTCGTTTTTCAGAGGTGTAATAAAAATAAAAGCAAAAATAAAACAGAATGTCTAAACTATAAAATCAAGTGAGCAACCTCTAGCTTCATGTTGGGAAAAATGACAAACTATTATAAGCACTATTTGGATCTCCACTAGTTTTAATGCTTGAACCAAGGCTAATGAATACTATTTATAAGACATATAACTTGTTGTCCAAGTATAATATTAATTACAAACACTAATGAAAAAATATGCTGAAATATGCTATTATGAGGAGTTTGAATGTGAGGATTGTTTTGGAAGAATTACGTTTATAAAGAATATTAATGTAAATATTGCTTTTAAAATATTTACTTAGATTTACAATTAATATGAAGTGGATAAAGATAAAAACAATATTGTTTCAAAGAGAAGCAAGTGATAAAAGCTAATTAGTAATATTATGACATACAATTTATTGACGAAATATAGCATTAATTACAAACATTAATGAGAAGGTATGTTAAGATTTGCAATTATAAAGAGCTTGAATGTCAAAATTGTCTTGGAATATTTGGATTTATAAAGAACATTAATGCAAAGATTGTCTTTGAGGATTTGCTAAAATTTGCAATTAATGTAAAGTGGATAAAGATAAAAACTTTTTTCACTAATTTGTAAAAAAAATGATTTGAATTTTATGAATTTATATAATTAAAGTTGTTAGTTAAAAATTTATTTAATCTATTCTTTTGATTTAGTTATCAATTTTAAATTAATTTAATTTTTTAAATTTAACATTTTTCAATTAATTATTATTATTTATTTAAATGTTAATTGTTTTTATATAAATAGAGACTAACTAAAAATTTTATATGATTGATCCTATTACTTATTATGACTTAGAAGTAAAAGATTATATATATTGATTAAAAATTAGTTTACATTTATAATTAAGCAATTTTATTTAAAAAATTTAACATTTAAATGAATCAAATAAACAAAATAAAGGATAAAAAAATCCATTATATAATTTTATTACAATTATTATATAGAAAAAATACTTGCTATTGTGTCCATGACTTATATATCCCAATGGCATAAGAGACTTAACTTCTTTCTAAAAGGTTGAAATTCTAAACTTCTCATAAAAAAAAAAAAAATACTTACTATTTTTGTCATTGTATTTTTTTAAACGGATCACCATTATCCTTAGATGTTTATTTTTTTATATAAAAAATAAAATTAGTTTTCATCATTTATTATTATTATTAAAGCAAGTTTTTCTATTTGAAATTTGTTATTAAAACCAAATAAATTAGTCAAAATAAGTTAAAATTAAGTAACAAACGGCATAATTAAAGATTCAAATGATCCTTTATTCCTATCTTAATGTGTATAGTGACTGAAAAATCTTACTGGTAAATTAATTGGTTAATAATTTAATGCCACTCATCATTATTATTTTGGAATGCGAAACTATAACTCTGAATGTGCTGCCTTCCTATTTCAGAAAATATTTCCTCGAGATCTCAAATTGAATTCCATTTTATGGCAATTTAAATTATAACATTTTCAATTAATTTAAACCTTAATATTTAAATTCTCTATCTTTGTCGCTTTCTTTCTTTATTTATTTTAGTAATACAGCAGCTGCCAATTCGGCTTATGATTTTTCTCTAGAAGTCCATCAATTGGTGTAGCTTCCGGTGGATCTTGCTTGCATTTTGGAAGAAGATATGATTATTATGGGATTCCCATATGCAGTTCCTTGTTAAAGAGTGTATCTTTCCATAGTATCAGAAAAAGATTTTATGCAATATTTTTCAATAAAAAAAAAGTATTCTAAACGCTATCTTACTTTTTGAGTCTTTCTAAATACTTATTAATTATTATATTATCCAATTATATATATATTCAAAAATGAATTTTAAAAATTAGGTAAAATGAAAAAAGAAAGGGATAATTGCAGAAAATAAACTAAAATTTTAAGGTTATATAAAATTAAATATATATATATATATATGTAATAGATATAGATTTTTATTTATTAATGTTAAATATTTCTTTTATTAAAATGAAGTTTATTTTATCTAATTTAAGCTTTTAGTTTTGATTTTGTCCTAACAAAAAAAAACGTCAAATATAAGTTTTTAAAATTTTTTTTTTTTACATTTGTAGGAAAGAGAATTTAACATGAATTTTAGCTCAAGTCGATATATGAATCTACCATCAAGCTATGCTCTTAGGTTTAGTATAAGTTTAATTTTAATAAAACTAAAAAATAAAATATTTAATTTGAAATATACAAAACAAAAATTAAGAATTTAAAAAATAAAAAATTATTATTTATCTCTTGAAATTCGATATATTCTTAAAATTAAAAAAATAATAAGATTTTGCACATTTTGTTTTATCTTTGTTAAATTATGTCTTTCTATTAAATTTTAAAGTATTTAATGTTAGATAGAAAAAATAAATTTTAGCATTTAATTTTTCTTATAAATATTTGTATGGGGCCTATAGGCTATTGTTTTAGGTTATATATATGTATAGACCATTTGAACATCTACGAAGTCATATTTTAGTTTCTCACTTTAGATTAAGCTACTAACATATAATCATCAATCAGAATATATTTGAATTCCATTGTCCACGATTTTGCAAAAATAAATAAATATTTCAATAATTAACAACTTAAATTATTTGACTTACCAATAAAATAATTTTATAATTCCTATAAAATAATTTTATAATTCCTATACTGCAATTATTTTTGGTTCATTTACCCTTATAATTTACGTTGCTCTTTGCTGTGAATGATGAAGCATTTACAGGAAAATAGGTAATTATGTTACAAGTCATATATTAACTATGGATATTTATCGCTAGTAAATGAATTAAGTTGTTCATGATCAGCTATGTTTCAGTTAAAAAAAAAAATCTTTTGAAATCATTCATAAATTTTAATGACTTGAGTTCAAGCTCAATTCTAAATATGAAAAGTTTTTCAAATTTAAGTTCGAACTTAATACTATTTGATTCATTAATTTGCAAATATATTTAAATATAGGCTTACACACATTTATTTTAAAGTTTGCAAATGTATTTATTTAAGACTCATTTATTATTATATTAGTATTACTAATATCTTATTATTTGATTAATGAGCACGAGTTTGAACTCGGTTATATGAATTTAATTAACAAGCACGATTTCGAGCATATTTATATAATTATCGAGTTCAATTTCAAATTAAGCTCGATAAACATATTAAACAATATTATCGAAGTTCGTTAAGCATGTTAAATTATATGCTCAATAAGCATATTAAACGAGCATGCTTACTCACTTATTTAGTGATAGCTATTTTATCAATAGCTCAGATTTTTAAAATAATTAATAATAAAAAACATATAACCAGGCAAAAATTTTTTATTCAATTTTGCACAGAACCGTTAGGCTTCTAGTTCTCGTGCAGATACCTTCAAACATTCAAATCTTGGCTTCCCCTTCACTTCAATATCTTACACTGAACAAAAACTTCACACTGAAAACTTCATTGATTACCAGAAAATTTTTTTCGCTAAAGCAAGGCTCGTTATTCTTACTAGTTTATTTAATTCTCTAGGTTAAAATCTCCGCCTCAGTTTCCATTTTCAACACATTTTTCAGCTAACAACTCTGCTAACCTAGAAGCCATACTCTGTCTTGCTTCAGGAGAAACACCTTGCTTACCGATAATGGACTCCAAGATTGCTTCTGAAAGTAGTTTATTCTCAATCACTGCATTCTCAACTTCTGGTATTGATCCATCCTTCGAGAATGTAATCTGTAGTTTGCAATCATAATTAAGGAATATGGAAATTCAGCAAGATTCGATTTTGTCAAATGATGATCACAAGTAATTCAGTACTATATAATTACTACGTATAAAAACAAAATGAATTGATCAAAGAAAGTTCCAATTCGACTTGATTTGCTCAAAAACACAAAAGATTTATTAAACATATAACATAGGAGATTTCTTAAATAATATATATGGTTAACATGAACAAATCCATGATTTAATTTTATATGAAAATTAGTGAATTATTAATGGGATATTATGAGACAAGACTTATTTATAACAAAAATAATACTTTTTTTTATACAGGATGAGTATTGAACTTATCAACTCCATCCATTACGATTACTCTATGGTAAGATTACTCTATTGTACCAATCGAACTAGTTCCAATCCCTATAAAATAATACTTTTATCTTAACTGTAGCGAGACAGTGAGAGCATTAACTTGGGCTGCTCCCAATTGCTGTGATATATAGTTGATCTGCCCATTTATTGCTATATAAAGAAGAAATGGGTGGGTTAGGAAAGGGCAATAAAGTCTTCCTATCATATTTAATGTGTTGGTGGGCTTCCCATAGTTGGCATAGCAAATGTATAAGAAGGGAAGGGCAATAAAGTCTTCCTATCATATTTAATGTGTTGGTGGGCTTCCCATAGTTGGGATAGGAAATGTATAAGAACAAATGAACAATATTATAGTTTATTTAATATTATTAATATTTTTTTTGGTGAGGATATTAGTTTGTTTATTAATAACATGAAAAGAAAAAAGAAAAAAATATTGTTGATTGATGGGCCATGTCAACTTATGCATTGTCTCTTTTTGAATTGTTACTCTACAAAAGGTCAGTACTGGACGATTTTGTTTCACATATTTGGTGATGATCTTTCAGTTTTAAGTCATGGCATGCCAAAATCCAACCACCCCCGTCAAGATTTTAATTTCCTAAAATAACTGCAAAATGATTATCTAAATTCATTTTATAGATCTGATTGGATATTCAAATTCAAGATTTACAGATCTGATAATCAAACTAGTACTACTTAGTTCTAACTTGTTGGTATGAATAATTATTCTAAGATAATTTATTATCATATTAAAATGTGCAGCAAGAATCAATACAATTTCTAATTTAACTATAAATTTTCAGAAAAAAATGATGAAAGAAATTTTTCACTTACAGCTACTGATCCAGGAGGTAATTGCGTGAAAAGAATAGAGGAGCCAGGAGGGAATTTTTCTTCTTTGAAGAGGTGTAAGAATTTATCAATGGCTTTTGCTTCTGCATCAGAGTAAATTCCCATTGATTTCCATATGGCAACACAATTTTCTGAAACCTTCTCTGCATATTGTTGACCACTTAAAGGCAAGATCATTGTTACCCTTATGGACTTCTCGAAGGGACCTTCACAAACAGATTGCCAACAGATTTCTCAAAAGTTAGCACAAGTTGTTTCAACTTTCAACTAATGCATGCTAATGGAATCATGCGAGGAATATAAATATTTGATCTATACTATTTCTACCTTTCTTTTATTTGGCACAAAAAATCGACTAAAGATTCCAACGGCAGCAACATCATTAAACTAAAATTTATTAATATTTTCTATGTTTCTTTATTAAGTTATATTTTGATATATGAATGAATTTTATAGGATTAGAGAAATTTATTATAATTTTTTAAAATAATATAAAAATTAATATGTTTGTCTTTTTGTTACTTTCAGCAAAAAAATTAAAATTTTTTGTAGTTTTATTGATAAATATTTATTTTTGTAACAGTGAATCAGCAACTTGCAGGCTATAGTTTGACTTTCCAAAATAATTCGGAAAAGGTAAGAAAGAAGAGAGTAAACGGCAGAATACTCGGTAAAACACAGAGAAGAAAAACAGTGAAGTATTTGTAATTACTTATTACCTGTAACTATATCTCTGAAGAACTCCACAGAATCCGTCAGCTCTTTAGCATTATTTCCCTTCCATTTTCCGGCGAGCAACGGCACAGCTTCTTCCTCTATGTAGACACCGATCGCTGTGAACTTCACGAATTTGCCTTCGATTTCCAATCCTCTAACCCCTATTCAAATTCAAATTATTAAGTAAAAGATTAATGTAACCGATCGGTGTGACTAATGATGAAAGTTAACGAGTGAGTGGATTAAGATTAATTAAGAACCTGCGCCAGCGAGGAACAGAGTTTTGTTCGACGCCGGAGGTTTAACCGCCGGCGAAAATGAGACGGTGTCGACTTCAATCGGAGTAACGGACGGCACTGTTGCTGCGGAAGCCATTAAAGGTATGAACTTGCAGATTTCTGCTTGCCAACTGAGACTTGTAGTTTTGGTAGTGAGGATAAAGAAACGGTGCGTATTATAGGCAGGGCAATAGAAGAGGGTAGGTGTGCGATTAAAACGAAATCTATTCATAAAATTAGTTGGAATTGAAGGCGGGTAAGGAGAGGAGTAGATGAGGGCGCGTGGTTTGATGTTGTGGTGGCACGAGGTTGGCTCTGCCAATTCCTTTCTAAACTCATCACATCATATTATAAATGGAATTTCTTTTTCGAGTAGGAATAAAAGAAAAGAATAAATTACTGAAAATTTCAACTTCTAATTTGGATAGATAAAAATAAATTTTTGAAAAATTAACAGTCTATTTTCTTATTATTTGATAAATATCATCTAAAATAATTATTAAAAAATGAAGATTTAAATGTACTGAAATAATTCTGATTTATATTATTATTATTATTTAATTGGTAGCTTGAATGTACTAATAAGATTATGATTAGATTTCAAAAAAACGACCGTAATCAATTTAGGGACATATTAAGTAACATAAAATTAGGGATATTTTATTATATTCAAACCTCCAATCTTCCTAATACTTATATGCATTTGTCAAAAAAAAAAAAAAATTAAACAGAAGTGTGCTATTAGTTTCTAAAAAATTTATTTGGCCATCAAAATTAAAACCTCGACAGATTTTCATTAATTTGTTCAAAATAAAATTAAGAAATAAGAGCCCATATATATATATATATATATATATATATGGGCCTACATGAAATTAATAAATGTGTAGAATTTATAAGAGACAGCTATAATGTGATTTACAGGGGTGTATTTAATTAGGATTTTAAAATATATTTATAGATTTTTTTTTAAATCAACGATTTTTATAGAATTTATAAATTTGTCAATAATTTTTATAGACTTTATGAAAAAGTTTGTTAAAATTCTATGATAAAATAAAAAAAAATTTACAAGGATTTTATATATATATAAAAGTATATAAAAAATTTTTAAAAATCTAATATTTATAAAAGTTAATGGCTTTTTGAATATTATCTTACTTTTATAGAATTTTTATGAATTCTAATTGGATACCACCCTACTTTTATACAATTTTTTTAAGTCTTTAAAAATTTTAATTAAATACCTAAATTTTATAGAATTTTCATAAATCATAATTAAATACTTGACTTTTTAAATATATTAAAATCATTTAAAATTTTAATTCAATACGCCCTTTAAAATTTAATTTTGTTAGGATACCTATGCGAAAACAAATTGGGTATGGAGAAGCATTCTGATTCACATATATTACGCCTGTTTTGTTGGCATTGAGTCTCCAATTGTTTACATCCTCATCACAATAATTCAAGTAATAAGCCCAAAAGTGCATGCCCAAACCCTACAAATTTGTATATTAATTTGGATTTTTTTATTTAATTCTAATTTTTAATCTGCCTGCCAATTAATAAATATCATGTAAATAATTCAAGTAATTATTGTACTTTTACTTAAATCTAATTCATAATCTACCTACCCAATACTAAAAATCATGTAATTATTGTATATTTTTTCTTTTGCTTGGCTGGAAAGACCCAATCAATTTCTAACATATATATAATGAGAGATTTTTAGATAGATTGATCTACTGCGTTATCTATATATCAATCAAATCATACAATAACATATATTTAATTGTTTTATTTTCATTGGTTGATGTGAAGATAAAAATAAAATAATTAAATATTTGTCGTTATATGATTGAGTTGATATAAAAGTATTTCCAAATAGACTCTTTATTTGAGTTATGTTTTTTATTTTAAAGAATTATTCTATAAAAAAGATTTTCAATGAACTCTCTATCTTTAACAAATAGAGAAGAGAGCGAGTTTAACTCTAACTCTCTATATCTAAAGAGTTAAACAATACTCTTTATTTTAATTATAATTAATACATTTCAACTTTTTATACATGTTCTTTTTTTTTGTTGGTGTATTTTTTCAAAAGACTTTTCTCTTTACTTATAAGAAAAATCATAATATTAATTTGTATGAAATATAAAGAGCCAATTGGACTTGTAAAAAAATATATACTCTCTATATTTAAAAATACTTTAAAATACATTTTATTCTATTAAAAATACTCTTTAAAATAAAAAATATTATTGGAAATGCTACGATAAACCTAATCTACATAAAAATTTCTATGTATACAAAATATCAATGGTGGAAAACTTTGAAATAATCAAAGCTGAATGAATATAACGAAGTGACAAAACTTGAAACTGAAAAGAAATTTAATTGCTATAAAATAATTAAAAAGCAAACAATCAATTTGGTAATTGTTAGTCCGTGAAATTTTTTAGTAGATTTATTATATCATGTCATCTATAACTTAATTTAATTACAACATAACATGTTTATAATAGTTTTTTTTTATATATTTATTGATGTAAATATAATCTGTATATATATCATTTTATAATTAAATTATTGATAGACGATTGTATTTATATAAAAATTTATATTGCTAGTTAATGCACTTGTCAATGGGTTGGTTAGTTGTCATGTTGAAAATTGATTATTGTTCCCTTCTACCACTATATGAAACTGAAATGAAATTTAACTGCTATCAAATAAAAACATAATGGTTGATTTTGAATCACTAATTGTGAAAATTTGTTAAAGCTAGGTTCGTTGTCATGTTGAAATTTGATTGATTGTCCTCTTACATTTCAGTTTCTTAAGTATTCAGTATTTGAATTTGGGTCGACAGGTCTATATATTAAGATGTAAAACATATTTAGAATTCAAATTTTGAAATCTCTAGTAAAAGAGAAAGAAATACCTAATATTTTATTTCACTTCTTGGAATTTATTTCTAATTTGTGGAGTTTCTTAGGAATATTTATTTGAGTATTTCTTCTCTTTTTCGTTCAGCAGTTTGCAACATCGATCTTCACAATAAGTGCGCAGTAATTATTCCCTTCCTTTTATTCCTCACTAAGTCTTCGTTGTCGCTGATTTTGTATTTAGAATTAGCGAGAACGTTTGTAGTAACCTGAAAAAATATTAATGGTATCAATTCGATATGTTTGGTTTATATTTGCTGATAAATTGCATGGGTGATTTTAGATTTTTTTTCTTTTTTTTTTTTTTTGGAAGAAAGAAGGAACTGATATTCAATTTAAAAATCAGTCACATCTTTGTAGGTAAAAAATCTTTCAAAATGGGGGATTTTTTCCCAAAGCACATAGCTAGCATAAGAGAAAGTAACCTTAGCAAGGGCATTAGCTACTTTATTTGTCTGTCTCTTGGTAAAGACAACAGAAACATTGTTGCAAGACTCATGAATTGTTAGTAAAAATATATAATCGTAATGGAATAAAATTATAATCATTCATAAAATTATGATTCAAAAACCTAAACAAACAGTATTTCACAACTCTTGCAAAATACGAATCATACTATTTTTCACATAATCAATCATATAAAACAATATATTGCGAATTACCTCTTATAGCGTAAAAATCCAATTGAGATTAATTCATTGCTATCTAGCTCTCCAAGTATACAGCCTCTAGTCTGTCTACACCAAGAAATAAAAACAACAAAAGTAAACTCTTAACTGAAAAATCTGATGAAAATCTTTTTCAATTTTTTTGTAGCATTTGAAGATACGTTCTCTGTATCTTGAAATAGATGAAAATTAATATCCGATATTATCTTTTCTAAAAGGATGAAATATATTTTTTCAAATGAGAGATATAATCTAATTAAATCTCTTTTGATAAGTTAAAACTCTTTTAAAATTTAATCTCTAAAATTAATTGTAGGGCATTTTGGGTATTTACTAACAATCTTCCACTTGCACTAGAATCAATTTTACTTTCTATCAGAATTAGATACTAAAGATAAACTATAAAATGTGTTTCTGTTTTAGGTTCTCTTAACTATAACTCTTATAATTGGACCTAAATCATATCAGATATGTAGGTATTTAGACTTCAAGTGTGCTAGCACCTTGCAGGTCGTGCAAGTCCAACTTATAAGCTGCTCTTACTTCTCTTATTGTGTGTGACTTTCTAGCTTCATTACTGAACTGACTATAAAAAATATTATGACACTTCATAATCACTAATAAGCGGTATTGCCATAATATGATTAGAGTTCTCGTAAGTCATAAGTGATACCTAGCAGTATATCATGACTACCCAGATAGTGATGAAATGTATTTCATGATGAACCTGTTATGATTTAGATTACTATATGGTTAAATCCTTCCATTATCCCATAATCCAATTAAGTCAGAGTCATGGTAATGTCAAACACTTAAAACTTAATCTAATGCACTAATCACATCAATTACTTGACCATTATTGAGTAATTAGATATAATCTAATAATCATTTTGTCCAGGAACTTTACTATCAAGTATACCTGTGATTGCATAGAACATCTTCTTTGTTTACTTCAAAGTAATAAAGTTCTTATTGACTGAACAAATAACTTCATGTATAACTAATTAAAACTATTAAATGTTAGTATTAGTACATGACTAGAATTAATACTTAAAGAATTGACAAAAACTAAATACTCATACATAAGATAATTATATCATCTTAAGTCTAAGGATTACATATACCATCTAAATCTGATAATGAATTATTGACAAGAAGTAAACTTCATGTAATTCATTATCACATGTGTTACTGTTCAAAATACTTTGTCACACAATTATTCCTATTATTTGTCTCAGTATTAGATACTGAATGATATGATACTCGATATTCCATCATCATTAATATCTCATATTAATCATGGATAACAAATAATGAGTCAGTCTTCCGAATTAGTGATGCCTAACCTGAAATCCTACAACTGGGAACCTTTATAACTCTAGTACCAAGACATTTGTCATTCATATTCTTAACCATTGAGAATGAATACCTCATTTAGTATTAATAGACATATCAATTAAAACACAATATTAAGAATTAATTGAATTTAAACTTGCTATTAAATAAAAATATTGTATAATAGGATATGTTCTAAAGTATTATTGATACATCACTAATAATTTCCACTGAAACCAATCTTTATAGTATCTAAGTGCCATCTTTTTTAGATGACGATCTAGTTGCTGCTGATTCATAGGTTTTGTAAGTGGATCAACTGCATTCTTAGCTTATGTTATTTTCTGCATAGAGACATCTCTTCTCTCAATAATCTCTCGGATAATATGATATCGTCATTCTATATGCTTAGATTTCTTGTAAGACCTTGGTTCCTTAGCTTGAGCTATAGCTCTATTGTTATCACAGTACAAAGGTACTCCTGACAAAATGGTTGGAACCACTTCTAGTTCTGAGACGAACTTTTTAATCCAAACAGCTTTTTTAGATGCATCCGATGCTACAATATATTCAGCTTCTATAATAGAGTCAGTTGTAGTTTCCTGCTTTGAACTCTTTCAGCTCATAGCTCCTCCATTAGAAATAAACACATGACCTAACATAAACTTTCTATTATCCATATCTGATTGGAAATCAGAGTCTGTAAAGCCTTCCAATTGCAAGTTACTCTCTCCATAAGTCAAAATTAAATCATTAGTCCTTTTCAAGTACTTAAGGATGTTTTTAACTATTGTCCAATGTTCTTCTCCAGGATAAGACTAATATATGCTAGTCAAACTAACAACATAGGCAATATATGGCCTTGTACACAACATTGCATATATTAGACTTCCAATGGCTGAAGCATATGAAAATTTAAACCTTATTTCTCTTTCTTCAGGAGTCTTTGGAGATATTTCTTTTGAAAGAAGAATATCATGCCTAACTGGTAATAGTCCTTTCTTAGAGTCAAGCATGTTGACTCTTTTCAACACCTTCTCTAAGTATAGACTTTAGGATAAACCTATAGTCTTTTTCGCTCTATCTCTATAAATGCGAATTCCAAGAATCTAAGTTCCTTCTCCCAACTCTTTTATAGAGAAAGTACTAGATAACCAAAATTTGACTGATGTCAACATACTAATGTCACTACCTATTAATAAAATATTATCTACATACAAGACTAGAAAAGTGATTGCACTCCCACTAGTCTTTTTTGTAAATACAGGGCTCCTCTTCATTCTTGATAAAGTCAAATAATTTTACTGCTTCATCAAAACGATGATTCCAACTCATCGAGGCTTGTTTAAGACCATAAATGGATCTCTCAAGTCTGCTCACCTTATGACACCTTTTGATTTGAAACCTTTGGGTTGTTATATATATATATATATCCATTAAGGAAAGCAGTCTTGACATCCATTTGCTAGACCTTATAATCATAATGTGTAGTAATAGCCAATAGAATTCTAATGGATTTCAATATGGCTACAGGCGAGAAAGTTTCCTCGTAGTCAATTTTTTGCCTTTGGCGATACCTTTTCATCACTAACCTAGCTTTGAAGGTTTTAACCTTCCCATTTAAACCAATTTTTCTCTTATATATCCATTTATTCCCAATAGGTATAATACCTTCAAGTGGATTTACAAGTTCCCAAACTTGGTTCAAATACACTGAATCCATTTCAGAATTCATAGCCTCAAGCCATTTTAAAAAGTCTATATATGATATAGCTTCTTCATAGGCAATAAGGTTATCTGAATGACAATTTTATGCATGAATGAACAACTCTTACACATTCTCATATAGAAGATCTAATCTCTGTTGTGCTCGATATACTCTATTAGACCTACATGGTTCTTGTGTGATGACAGGATCAATAGACATGGGATCATCATTGGGTAAGTGTGTCTCAACTTGTTCAGTTTGTTGGTCATTTGATATTTCATCAAGTTCTACTTTTCTCCTTATGCCTCTATCTTGAATAAACTCTTTTTCAAGAAAGATAGCATATCTACTAATTACAACTGTTTGTTCATCAGAAAGACAAAAGTAGTATCCAAGAGTGTCCTTTGGATATCTAACAAACCTTCCTTTAACATATTTTTCTTTTAATTTGTATGTTTTAAGCTTCTTGATATAAGCCCAACAACCGCAAATCTTAACATGCTTGGAGCCCTACCAATCCACATCTCATATGGAGTAATAGGAACAACTGTAGAAGGAACTCTATTAAGAATATAACAAGTTGTTTCCAAAGCATAGCCCCAAAAAAGAAATAGGGAGATTAGTATAGCTCATCATTGACCGTAACATGTCTAATAAAGCGCAGTTTCTTCTTTCAAAAACACCATTTTATTATGGTGTACCTAAAGGTGTTAGTTGTGAAATTATTCCTTATTCTTTAAGGAATACTCAGTACCTAAGTATTCTCCTCCTCGATTTAATCTAGAAGTCTTAATACTTTATCCTGTTTGCTTTTCTACTTCTACCTTGAATTCTTTGAATTTTTCAAAAGATTCATGATTGTTCTTCATTAAGTACACATAACATAAGTAATCATCAGTAATGGTTATGAAGTAGAAAAGTCCTCCTGTAGCCATTATACTAAAAGGTCTATATACATCACGATATATGAGATCTAAAATATGTTTAGCCCTTTCCATTTGTCCTACAAAAGGAATTCTGGTCATTTTGCCCTCAAGACAATATTCACAAGTTGGAATTGGGCTTGAATCCAATTGGTTCAACATGCCTAAAATTGTTAAATTGTTCAACCTATCGTGTGCAATATGTCCTAATCTTAAATGCCACAAATATTTTATATTAGATTCAGATTTATAAATAGTATTCACAACTAAACTTTGTTCAGCATATATCTTATCATTCAATTGCAAATAAAATAAGTCATCTTGTAATAAACTAATACCAACAAATTCATTTCCAAAATGAATATTGCAAACATTATCCTTAAATGTAAAAACATAACAGTCTCTAGTCAAACTAGAAATGGAAATACGTTTTGATAAACATTTGGAATTACAAGGCAATTATTTAAAACTAAAGAATGAAAGGACAACAAGCTAAGTGTTACAGAACCAATGGCCTTGGCAGTAACTGTTGCCCTATTCCGAACCTTCAAGACCATTTCATCCTTCTCAAGGATTCTGCTGCTTCCCAAATCCTGCACATATGCATATATATGAGATGAAGCACCTGAGTCTAATATCCAAGAATATAATGAGCAACTAGAAGAATTTGTAAAGCAAGAAATATATATACATTCTGAAGGAACATCCTTTTTCTTACCCTTGACTCAATTCCTCTTCCAATGACCATCCTTGTTGCAAAAGAAACATTTTCCTTTAGTAGTTGCTTTGGCCTTACCCTTGTCTTTTAATACTCATTTTGAAGGTTTTAAAGAAGGAGTGCCCTTATTCTTCTTTCCCTCTCCCTTTTTCAAGGAATGAGAAGTTAAACCATGGATAAGAACAATCTCTTTTCCCTTACCCTTCATTGCTCCATCTACTGTGGTCAGCATATTAAGAAGCTTAGGCAGAGAACACTCTATCTTGTTTAAGTGAAAATTCAAAATGAACTATAAGAAGGATTCTTAAAGTGGCTGAATGATCAAATTTGTCTGCAAATTAGCATCTATATTAAAGTCTAAATTCTCAAGTTCCTCAATGTATTCAGTCATTTCAAGAATATGAGCTCCAACATCAACGCCCTCAAGTATTCTAGACCTAAACAATTTCTTAGATATCTCTTATCTAATGGTCCTGCTCCTCTTACCATATAATTCATTCAGATGCAAAATTATATTGGTAGCTCCTTGTATCTTATCATGTTGCCTCTAGAGTTCTAAACTCATAGAGGCTAAGATATAGCAAGTAGCTCGGGCATCATCATCCTTCCACTTTTCAAGTGTAATTCGCTCTTCTTCACTAGCCCATTTAGGTAGACTAGAAATAAGAGTATCAAGGGCATACTCAATTCGCTCAAATTTGAGAACAATTCTCAAGTTTCTAAGCCAATCTATAAAATTTGGCCTAGTGAGCTTGTTGACATCTCATATGCCTCCAATTATGTTACTTATTTTATGTGTTGTCATATTAACCGTAGAAATTATATAAATAATTAATTACCTATTATGTGCAAATTTCAATATGATTTTTGTCTTTAAATCAAATTGGTACTCTCTCACTAATTTGGCATCACTCACACTTCCAAAATGAGTAACAGAAATCCTTATTGGGTAGAATTTCTGGCAAGTGATTGGATCCTAAAATTTCAACATACCTTAAGTTCATATGCTAATCTTGATATATTAAAATTTTAATGAATAACTCTTAATATATGCATCTCATGCATCATGTAATCTAATTCTTTTGGCTTCTAGTACTTTAAACCTTATATTCATATGTCATTCTTGGCCCATTATACGAAGTTAAGTTCGACCCACTATTTAGTAAATGTATATATATTTCATTAATTCTCTCAAGTTTATAAGTTTTTCTTAAGCTATATATATATATATATACACACACAACATTTCATGTTTAACAAAATTATTAAAATATCTCTTATGAATTTATATTATCTCTATGTTTTCATAGCCAATAATATAATTATAAAATTTTTATAATTTTTCATAGTGGAGAGCCATGATATAATTTCATAAATTATATCATATGTTAACTTAATATTAATTGGAAGATTTTGTCTTTAATTATTAGATTTCACTTTTCACATGCATCCATTTTCCATATATACATATATACATTAAAGCAAGTAAATAAACTCAGATGATTATGAATTATCTATAGGCCCAATCCTAGTCATAAGAATTGGGCAGGATCAAGGGTAATCCTATTTCCCAAAAAAAAAAAAAATTCCTTAGTCTTCAAGCTCCCATTAGCTCTTTGAGAAAATTCTAAGCCTCCATAATTCTTATACTTTTCCAAATTACATTAATTATCCTTTGCATACTAAGACCAGATTATAAAATAATAATAAAAAAAAAGAGTTCACAAGCCCAAAATTTAAATAAATAAAATTAGAACCCAAAAATAAAATACAATCATATTGGTTTTTCTAAATTCATGATCATCCTACATGCCGAAATACAATAAATAAATAATCTAATTATATAGATCCATTTTTGCTTTTTAATTTAATTGAAACTCTTTCAATTAATTAATTTAAATTTAAACTTTTTTAAATTTAAAATCTCCCTTTAAATCTCATTCCAAATGATGTGAATTGATTGAAATTTACCAAATTTAATTTTATGTAAAATTTACATAAAATAAAAATAAAAATATATAATTCTCACTATTTCACTAATCACATCACTGTTCATGCACTGTTTGCACACTGTGAACTATACTATTTGCCACTGTTCACGAATACTGATTTGGCACTGTTTACGACTACTTGCACTATATTGTTCACAAACACTATTTGAAACTGTTCACAGATACTGTTCATCTTTTTTATTTTATTTTATAAAACAAAATATTTCATGATCATAATGCATTCTTAATACAATATTACCAAACTTGCAATTAAAAGTCTAAATTTTTTTTTATTTTAATTACCAAATTGGATCAAATATCAATTATATAAAAATAGTGTGACTTTCGTACCACTGTTAATAAAAACATACAAATGTAGAAGAATAAAATTATAATTATTCATAAAATTAAAATTCAAAAACCTAAACAAATAATATTTTATAATTATTGCAAAATATGAATCAAACTATTTTTCATATAATTAAGAATATAAAATAATAAATTGAGAATTACCTAGGGTTGTGTAGACACTACAAGAAAAACAGTTTTTAGTGATGGAAAACAGTGAGAGTATTCAAAATCTCTCACTAAAAGCGTTTTTTGGTAGTTTTAATGAGAGTATAAAATTCTCTCGTTAAAGGCATAGCAAACAATGAGAGGATTTCTATTTCCTAATTATTAGCATCAAAATCCCTCACTATTAAGTTATTAGCACTAATTTTTAACTTTCCCACCAAATAAAAAAAAAAATGTGAATCGCTTGTTTTATCATTTCTTCAAAAAAAAAAAAAAAAAAAACCATAACTTCCTTCATCTCCATTCCCTTTCTCCTTCCTCATAATCTCCCAATCCTCCTCGTCTGCCCAAACAGGGTCCCATCATGGTTTCTTCATTTCTAGTGGAGTATCAACCTAGAGCTCTCTCAAATCCATCTCTGTCCAGTTCTCCTTATCCTCTAGAAAAATACGTAGTTCCTCATAAGTTGGTTCATCTTCCTCATTTTTTTCCCTCGCCTGCTCGAGGGCTAGGAAAAACCGAGTAATGTTGATTTCTAGTGTGTTTTTGAACGGCGGCTGGTCATCTCCTTATCAAATATAAGGGACAGTGGCGTCTTGGCCAGACACGTAGTTATAGTCATAGTCGTAATCAAAATCTGAGTCGGAATCAGAATTTGAGGAAGAGCCCTTGTCTGTATTTAGGTATGGATATGATGATAGTTGCTGCCAATTTTGGACCAAAACCATATTTTTTTTCTTTTATGATTTTCTTTCATTTTTAATCAAAAACAAAGTTTTGTTCTTCTCAACCAGTCAATAACAAAAATTATTGTGTTAGTTGTCTTTTTTTTGTTAGAACTATACTGCTGAGTCCTTTATGCCATTTTTTATAGGTTTCATATCTTCTATCTTGTTCTTTATCTCTCTATCTATACTTTATTGTTTGTTCATTCCAATTTTACTTTCTTTTACTATTATTCATGGTGGTTTTTGTTATTTTTAATTAGTATGGTAGTTTTTTTTATATGTGGTCAGATTATGTAGCTTCATGGCTGGTCAAGCTCTTCCTCCTTCATGGCTATACTATTGACGATCTAAGTAAGTGTTCCTTTCATCTGAATGCAGTATAACAAGTTTCATTCTAATGGTCCTTATACGCAAATTTTTGGGCTTTTTAATTCATGGTATGATCCTATTTTTTTCTGTTCCAACTTTTTATTTTTGAGTTATATGTTATACTTATGGATTTTTTGCATGATCTTGAGCTTTATTAGATTCTTGTTCTGATTTTGTTTCCATAGCTTTGTACGTTTCCTTAGTTTCTTTAATCATCATTTTTTTGTTTAATATGGTCAATTCTGGTTTCTCTGCATATTTTTATTAGATTTTTATACATGGATTATATTATATTTTTGTTAGCCCAATAATATATTATTTGCAGCTAAATTTCTATTTTTATATTTTATTGATAAGTACATAACTCTACTAGGCTACTAATATGTTTAAATGCTAACTAATTATAGCAATCTGATTTAATCCTACCACTGATGTCTTGTCTTTTTTCTTGGAGTACAAATATGACATTTCTTCTGTTATTTCACCACATAGTAGAGTAGAATTTGATATGCATCAATTTATTCATTTTATTAAAATGTCATTTGTGCCTATATCAAATAAGTTTGGAAATAGGTATCTATTGAGAACGAGGTCCATTCCCTTATTAAGTGAACATCAGTATTTTACTTTGTTTTCACTTATATTGATAAACCAAGAGTTCATTACAATTCCATTATGTTCCATGTATAGTAAAAACTTCACATTTAAATTTCAATTCTCAATAATAGAGATAACCCTGAATGATTTTATTTTCTAATATAGTTGCATGCATATCACCAGGTGCCATATGTTGCCTTCATTTGTTTACTCCTATATAACTCTTCCATGAAATGGATGCCCTATTGAGTGATGTTCTTGCTTTTCAATATGCATAGCATTGCATGTAACTTAAAATTTGGTATGTCGTAAGAGTAAAATTGAATCAAGCATGTACCATTAGTCTTTCAACTATAAATTTGGTTTTTGAACTCTTTTTAAGTATTTGAGGACTTGTACATCCATATCCCATGTTTATTTATCCTTTTTTCAGCATTCCCTCTATCTATTTTATAAATTTTCTGATTTTCTCCTCTTTATTATTTCTTTGTATTTTGTGCATCTCTTGAGTATCCATCCATTCCTCTCTCTTCAATTTGTTCCCTTCCTCCATTGTTTAGGGATGGTAATTAATAATAGGTAGTAGAAAGCGTACTTCCTAAGTCCAGCTGATGAGCATATATGTGTATGGATGTTCTTAAGACAGGTAAATAATAATACATGATGTTATTTCATTTCAAGAAAGCTATTTTAAATTGCAAAATAAATTTGCAAAAGAGCTGATATCTTTATACTTGTGAAATATATTTGCTTTGGTGTCTTTACATTGGTGGATTTTTCCTACAATAAGTTACCAAATGTGAATTTCATTTTGAGAGGTTCGTATTCTGGTTTATGTTCAATACTGAGTTTATCTCCGTAGGGATATGCTTTTTATTATATATTAGGCAATAAATAATAATCTCAAAATAGTGTTTACTAACTTGATCAATGCCCTCTTTTTAAACTATGCAGCTCTATAATTGCATTGGATATTTTGTGGTTGCAATGGGGCCAGAAAGGATACTTGCACTCATACAATTGAACCTCCTAGCAGGAATAGAGAAAAAGGTTAGTGAAATCTTCAACTCTTATTTTACTTCTTTTTATTCGTTAGTAATGGATGAGAATTGAGCTTATCACACACACATAAAGGCTTTGTTTCGAAGTTGGTTTTGGTCTGAACTTCTTTTGTTACTAGTGCGAATGTGAGACTACACATGATTTCCTGCTCTTGTTAAGATAATAAGATGTGAACATTTTCAATTGCTAAGTCCTGAATAAAGACCAAATTTAATTGATAATTTACATAATTCTAGAATGTTTCACATTTTGACCTGGTACAATTCTCTTGAGTACCACAAGTTTAATTTATCTCTCTTTCTTCTCTAGTGATGGATTACTTACTGCTTTGTCTTAAAATGCATTACTGAACTCTATTTTGTTAATATTATCTTTCAAGATGTTGAGTGCGTTTGTGAATCCTGGACTATAGTCATTTACTTAGAATAATTTCTTGTATGTTTTTATCCAAGTTTGGAAATTATACAATAAAGCTGCAGTACATTTGGAACATATATGAGTGCAATTCTATAGATTCTGTCAATGCCTATGATTTTTTACCTTGTAATTTACTCATGTTACCAATGCTTTCACCTTATTTAAAGTGTCATGTATGCCTGCAATTCTTAAACCAAATTAATTCATCAGTCAATTAAAATTTTCTCTGTGTAATGAAAGCTACGAAACATTTTGTTTGTGCTTAATTCACATTTGTCTGACACTTAGCACTCTATTAATTGAAGATTTTTGCTACCTATTTTTGCAGATTCACTTTAGAAGTTCTGACCATTCAACGATTGGTATGTTTCCACAATGTTTTGTGGAAATTACAACCTATACATATTTCATAGGTTCAGCGTTTTTGCTCTGTATCATACGTTTAATGAACTTGTGGTGGTAATAAATTGTAGCATAAAATGGGTTGGCCTTTTATTTGCAGCCTTTTTTCCATTTGCTGAAGCACTTATTTTCTTCTTTTTTTGGTTTTCTTTTCTATCTCGATATGATCTCTAAGGGCTATCAAATCTTTGGTTTGAGCTTTCCATGTTTGGTTAACTTACTATTGTTTTCACTGTTGGCTTGTTTTATATTTTCTTTTTGTTTTTCTATTTTTCTTTTACATCATTATTTTACACTATAAAAAAATATTTATTAGTGATGGAAAATTAATGAGGGTGAGAAAAACCTCTCATTAAAAGTGTATTATGTTACCAACTTGTAATTGAAATTCTGTTATCAGCTTGTAATTGAAAGATGTATTATGAATCATATTATGTTGGGCCTACATTTTGAGGAGCTATATGTCTACATCTAATAGAGTGGAATATCTCAACCTCTTAGTGCTGTGTTGGTCCACCCATTAATCTTAATGTGTTGGTTCAATGGATTATTCATATTTGTAGCCAGGTTACTCACTTTGCACATTCGCGGGGCATTCTACAATTGTCATGTCAGTGGATTTTTACCCTAGTAAATGGGACCTTATCTGTTCAAGTGATAATAACAATGAGATTCACTACTGGAGTATCAAGAATGGTAGTGTTGCTGGAGTCTTGCCATTATCATATTAAAGACGATTCTTGTGCAAAATCTCCATTTGAGCATTACTTTTAAATTTAGATGCATTGTCATTATTTCATATTTTCTCAGGGCGGTGCTACCCAAATAATGTTTCAGCCTCGCCTTGGAAGGGTCCTTGCAGCTGCTGCAGAGAATATGGTATCCATACTAGATGTTGGGACCCAAGTTTGCAGGCTTAAGTTGCAGGTTGGTCAAGCTATTATAAACAATTTTCTTCTAAATGCTTAAGTGTAGACAGCCTAGCCTAAACTGTAGGATAATAAACTTCTTGCACAATTTCTCGTTTAGTAGTAATGAGTTGCTTTTCCTTGTTCCTTCTTTTTTCTCTTTTTTGGTATCACATCTATGCCTATGTGCTGATGATGACTGTTGTCATGAAGATGATAGCCATCAAACTATAGTATGATTTTTTCTTATGGTGTCAACAAACATGAGGGTCATGTTTGTAAGGTGAGCGAACAATGCCTTGAGAATGAAAAAATACGTCTATTATTTTTCTAAAAATTAGTGATGTCAGTGTTGTTATTATGTAAATATGTACTTTCCATTGGACTAGAGCATTTGCATACACTGGAAAATAAATTTCTTGAGCTGTTGAGAGATAGCGTAAGATTTGTATTGATTCCTATGTTTATCAATATATTCTCTTGGGTTGAATGATCAAAAAAGGGAAAAAGAAAAGAAAAGAAGCAATCAAAAGGTAAGACATGCTATGTGAAGCCAAGTAACATTAAGTTCCATCTTGATAATTAACTTGTTCTTTCATTTATGTAATCAAGGGTTGTAAAGCAAGCTATTTTGAATTATCCCAACTGGAGACAGAGTAATAAAAAATAATAAAGTAAGAAAACCTGATGTTGTAGGTGTAAAATTAAATAACCCTACTCAGTGGCATCTAGATAGGAGATAGCCTTTTGCATATAATAGATTAAGTTGGAGTTAAGAGACTTGGTGGGTCTCTATGTTGGTGACTAACTTTTTATTCTGTAAATATATATTATGAGTCTGTCTTGGACTTGCTATTCTTGCATTGTAGGCATAAGACAAGATTACATATTGGACAGTTGGTCAAGGATACTTCGATAAAACTTAAACAAGCAAGTGAAACAGATCGTCATGCTGGAGTTGGTATAAGTTTGCTCTTGTTAATTGCCATCTATTCGAACTTGTTATAAAATAAATAAAGTTTCTGCATTTTCTAAGAATTTATCAGCAGTGGTTTCCTTTTGTTGAATGACATGCTTTCTCATTATTGGAAGCACTATCCAATCTTAATGTATTATATAGCATCTAAGACTTGGGGAAAGGCCAAAACCAAATTTCAAGGAGTATTAATGAAAACAACAATGTTGATTGTCAGCATTAGATAATTTCATAGCATCTTAGCTTGTTGCTTTTTTTTTTTAACTTGGTGCCTCTATGTACATCATAAAACTCTACTTGTTGCTTTTTTAAGAAATAGCATCATTTCTAGCATTAGATAATTTCGAACTTTACTTGTCTCATTCAATGAATTTTATAGATAAAACACTTTTCCAGACTTTGGAGTTCTATATTTCTAGGTGAGGATTTGATTAGTGATGTTACTTTCTTTTTATTCGATTGTTGGCTGCAAAACCGATCTGACTTGTTATTTATTGTGGAAAAGTAGAAATTGCAATATTTCACTTGATAATATATCCATTTGTGGGAAATATTGCTTTAAAACTTATTTTGACTTGGCTTAGCTGACAAACATCTTCACAGCCAGTGATGTCATTTTCCTTTAGTTGTTCTTATAAAGAGGAATCAAAATTTACAACGTTCTCTTCTATTCTACTACTTTCTTTTATTTTTATTGACATAATTGTCGTAAATCATTGAGTGTATACTATAGTGACTGGTCAGAAATTTATTCACATTCACTTGTTTTTATGATTAATATTTTTGAGATTTAAGTCAATTGTATGTACTTATTATACTTCTAGTTTAGACTTCAGAATATTTGTAATACTTCTATTAAGATTTCAATACTTAGTAAATTGTTTCTCCACTAAATATTGCAAGATGTTTAGAACTTAGGTTTTTTTTTTTCTTTCTAAACTTTAGGTCAACTAGAATTTTTATTACTATTACATGTATATCGTTATTTTATTTAAACTGAATTTTGTTATGTATAATTAAAATTCTTTTTTTGTTTAATTTTTTATAGGCTATTTCAAGCAAAAAACTCAAGTAAGGATGAATATGATTTATAATATTTTTTTGTAAATATCAAATAATTGATATAGGTTTTTGTTTTTGCATGCCTTAGTGAAAATCGTAAAAATCTTGAATTACCCATTTAGATGGTACTCATATTTTGGTAAAATTATATTATATATATTTTGGTTGATTGAATATCAAATATTATGTAATTAATCAACTTTGTTTAATATTTTTTCATTTTATTAGTTTTGATAATTAATGTGTTTTATTTTGTAGAGTTTTTTTTTATTGATTATATAGTTATAGAAGTTATAAATTTTATTGTTAAAAAAAATCTATAGTGATGGGTGAAAATCAATTACTAACAAAAAATAATTAAAAAATAAGATTCAATGAGGACAATATAAAAATTATTATATAGTATCGAGAGAATGTGCATTTAATGAGGAAAAATTTGGTCATAATTTAATAAATAATGAGATGCGAGAATTGCTATCAAAGATGAGATATTTCTGTCACTAAAACATTTAATGACGGTAAACCTACCATCACTATATATTAAATAATGATGAGATTTTAATAGCAGGGCAGTAATGATGGGTCATGATGAAAGTTTTACCGTCAAAGTATTTGATGATGGTAATTGGACTTTTAATAACAGATTTTACTCTAATTATACACCAATTTTCTTGTAGTGCGAGATTGATTCATTGCTATCTAGCTCTCCAAGTGTAAAGTCTGTAGTCTGTCCACACCAAAAAATAGGAACAATAATAAACTTTTTATTGAAAAATCTGATGAAAATATTTTTCAATTTTTTTTTGTAGCATTTGAAGATACGTTTTCTGTATTTTCAAATAGATGAAAATTAATAATTGTTATTATTATCTTTTCTAAAATGATAATATATATTATTTCAAATAAGAGATATAATCTAATTAAATCTTTTTTGATAAGTTGAGATAAGTTAAAACTCTTTTAAAACTTGATCTCTAAAATTAATTCTAGGACATTTGGGGTATTTACTAATATGGATGACTCAACACCTATGAATTAAAGACCTAAAATCAGACCAATCATTACTTCTATTATTGAATTTGTCAACCACACACTTGTCATCCATTTCCACAATGACATTTTGGAGAGAACAAGCTTTGATCTTGCTAAGGGCTTCCTTCGAGCAAAAAGCCTCTGACAATAAAGAACTCTATCTTCCAGCAAATCTATTAGTTTTGCAAATCAAACTATGCCCAAATTCATCCCTGAGAATCACACCCAAGCCGACATCACCAAACTGCCATTGATAGCAACATTGATGTTCAATTTTAATCAGCCTTGGGAAGGTTTTTACCAACAAATTGGTGGGGGAGGTTGGTTCTGGATGAAGCTCATTCTAGTCTCGGTATTTGCTTGTTGGAAAGACTCTAAAAAATTCAAACATGCTCGCATACATATCCTAGGTGAATCATGATTGTCATTCTAAGCCATTTGCCAGGACATTAGCCATAATTTTGTATATAACATTACAGAGCTAGATAAGCCTCATATCAGTCATGGCAATAGGGTTATCAACTTTAGGAATAAGCACAAAGGTGGTATTATTTAACCCCTCTAGAGAACAACAATTATTGAGCCAATTAGAGCAGGTTGTAAAAATATTTGTACCTATGCTTTGCCAAAAATGCTAGTAAAAGGCAGGATTAAGACCATCAGGACATGGGGCTTTATCTGGGTGCATTTGAAATATAGCTGTACGAAACTCATAAAATGTTATCATTATTTGTATCAGAAACCATAGTTGTAACAAATTATTGCACTTAGCATCTTGCACAGATTCCAGAGAGAAAATTTGCTAAAAATAATCCATATAACACCCCTCAATAAAACTAGAATTCTCTCTAATCATATTGAAGGATGTTACGATACATGAGATTTAAAACTTTTTCCTGTATCATGACCATGAAAACTTGAAAATGCAAATCAAATGCAGTTTGTAAAATATTAAATTTTACTTTATAGACCTTAAAACCTCTTGAGATATACCTAGCTCAAAAATATTAATACAAATTTCAAAAGTAAATACAAAACTAAATAGTTTTATTTCACTTAAACCCATGAACATGTATCATCATCCTTGCAGTGCCAGTTTGACCCTTAACTCCTCGGAAATGGTCTCTTTGTCAACTCTAGCTCATACTTCAATCCTGTGTATGAGAAAAAACCACACACATGCTAAGCAATTTATGCTCAATATGCACATAACCATTTAAATCTAAGTATTTAATACTTTATATATATATATTACCTTACCGACACCTTTACCTCAATCTTGGTTAGAAATTACCTCCCTTCCATATTACACTTGCTTCAGTTTCCATATCTTTGACTACCTTGCAATCAACCATTTATACTATATACATATACATATATCCACATTTAAAACTACCCATGCAACCGGGTACTATAATATATCATACACAAATATAATACAATATTCAACACAAATCCAAGACTCAACCAGTCTTATCTAGCATATCTCATGCATAAACAATAGGAATCAATGGCGCCTAAATTTCGGACCACAAGCCACCTTAGTCTTACACAAACAATGATCAATATTGCCCAAATACCGGGCCTCAAGCTACATTGATCCCTTACCATGGTACCATGCATTGTTCTACCCTTTCTTGGGCCTAAAAACCCCATCCAAATATTTCATGCATATCACACATTTGAATGTCATAACATTTCCATACAATCGATGTAACACCTCCTTACCCTACTTTGTACTAATAAGGTAAATGAGTATTACCTGTATAACTGTCTTAATTCTTCAATTAAAAGAGAATACTGAAATAAATCTTTTTTTTTTACTAAAATATTTATTTAAAATATACATATATTCAACATAAAAGTTTACACATTCCAAAATTCCTTAATTTATATATATGACTATTTAACTTAGATTTATATCCATATTAAATTCACTACAATAGTATTACATACCCCAAAATATTTATACTACATGAACTACATGAAATAAGTTTTTGATAATATTATACAAAGCTTTACTCAAAGATACCAAAATAAATTTGCGGCTTTAGCTGCACTGAATGGATTCTCGCTTTCTTCTCACATCTAATTTCACATCTAATTTATCTTTTCCAAAACGTCAGTATCTGCGCGAGGGAAAAAGACCTGCGCTAAGCTACTAGCTTAGTGGTACTTCATAGGATAAAAATTATACATACGTTCCATTTATAAATTTTATACATGCCATAACATAATACAAATATCACGAATAATAATTCACTTATATTCACAAATTAAATATGACATGTAATTTAACTTGTAAAAATGAGATCCCATTTTTTTTATTATCTTTATTTATACCATTTTATTTTATTTTTAGTCAAGCCCCTAACACCTGTGTTTGAACTTATTAGTAAGAATATAGGGATTTGTCATTCCTAGCTTTTTTATAATATTGCCATTCCCGGCACTTAATTTATTGTCATTACCAGTTTTTATTATTTTTATAGTGTGCGTTTCTTTTTCCCTTTATTGGCATGCCAACCTATTCTCTATTATAGTTCAAGCCTAGGTGTGTTCGGGCTTCAACATAATTATTACCATTACCGAATTATTGACATTATTTGTATACTTATGTCCGAGATTTTGTGACCGAATTTTGACCTAGATATAAGCTGAATTTCAATTCATGATCTTCATAATATTTTTAGCTTTATATCTTAGCTATCATTTCCAATTTATTTCAGGACAATCCAACCTATACGGACTAAGTTATGGTCAATTTAATTAGGACTGTTCCAATATAAGTGCAACAGGGCACTTGTAGGATTCATTGCAATTCAAGTATTTCCATGACCTAATTCATTCATGTCATATCCAAAATTTCCAGATCATATCATCATGCATAAACTCAACATTTCACTTTAATTTACTACAAAATTATATTGGCAACCATTTTTCACACAATTAATTTTTCTAAGTCACATGCAAGCATACATTACATACAAATTTCACATTTTATGGCATGCATAATTTTTATCCAATAAGCACTTACCAAATCAGCCTCTAATCCTTCTCTTTTCCTTTCTTTCCTCCTCTTGTTAAGTGACATTTTCCTTGCCCTTGTCCACTCCTTGGTGGCTACTTGCTTGGCCTTAACAAAAGAAACAGTATGTCACTAAATGCAAATATTCATTCAAGGTTTATGCATGAACATTATGTTGTGTTCCTAATTCTCATCTACCCTTTTTCATAACTTTATTTCCTCATCTTTTTACCTTATTTGTGTTTATTTTAACCTAATACCATTCCCTCTATTTAAGACAAATAAAACAGCCCCCTAATATTCAAG
>CATIWF010104709.1:0-17472 GCA_949630135.1 Balakata baccata | reverse complement strand
AGATTCCTCCTCAAAATAAACCATGTGATAACCTAGAGGTTCAATGAATGCCCATTTTATTGTCCTATACCGGTTATGAACATTTTTAAGATTATCTTTTACCAGAGATATTTATCTCATTATTATCAACAACTTGATAATAAATTCTCTATAGATAATCAAATGGCTGTATATTTCATAGTATATTTAACTACTACATTCATAATATAATCAACAACTTGAATATTTATTTATTATGAATGTGAAATATATATGTGTCCATTGTGGTATAGTAATTAATATATAAAAAGAAGTGAATGCACTAGGGCATACACACCACTGATAACATGAACCTCTATAAAAATCTATCTCTATCTCTTTTATCTTTTATCCTCCTTGTGTGTGCAAGAATTTTTAATTTCTCACTAATTCATCCCTCCCTTCTTGGTGATTCTTTAGGCAACATATATACCTGACACCGAACACAGGTCAAGCAGACCAGCACGGGTCGTGCTCAGTGCCCTAAGATCCCATCGCAACACGATACGGGTCGTGAAAGGTTGTATGGGTCATGCACAATGCTCATCTTACACGGGTTGTGCAAATCAACACGACTCGTGCATAGCCTCTACCCTTCTTACCTTGCTTGGGGAGTGTAGATCAGTACGAATCATGCACAATATGTACCCATCTTACCTTGCATGGGTTATGCACAACATCTACCCATTAGATCACCATGGGTCATACACAATACTGACTTTAGCTCTCTCTTGTTTTTCATGCCACTAACCTTTTTAACACCCTAAATGGTCATGATAACTTCTAAACCCATTTTATAGATGTGACACTTCCAAGGTGCTTTAGGTTTCTATTTTGTATCCTCTAGCGATGCCTTCAATTATGAAACTAAGGTGTGTTATGATCTGGGGAAGGACTGCTAACTTCTTAGTGACAGCAAGTTCCATACCAAGCTATAGACAAATGATGATTACCTAAAGAGGTCCATGCTGATGACTCTTTTACAAGTTTGTTGCCTATGAACTTTTAGTGAGCTTTCATGTGTATGATTATTCTTAATCTACCTTTTTGTTCTACAGATGCTACAAATAAATCATGTTGCCTTCGAGAGATTCATGGCCGTTTTGAAGGAAATGGATTCTATTGTAAGGGAGAGAGAGAATTGGTTTTGAAGGAGAAGGAGATTGCCTTAAAGGAAAAGGAGGCCACTTCTAACTCCTTTGGTGAAATGACTTTAAGGAATACTCAACTAGAGAAGGAGTTAAAAGAGAAGGATGCATCCTAAGAGGGCCAATTGGCTATTAAAGAAACTGAGTGGAGTGGTCATCTAAAAATGTTGGGGGACCAACTCTCTATTATTGAGTGTCGTGCCAAGAGATTGGAGGAGCATATGCAAGGTCTAAATAGTACTTTAGATCAACTAGAACAAGAGAAGGGCAAACTTTCGGCAGACTTGGAGGCTTTTGGAGGTCAATTGAAATGGGATCAAGATCACATTACTGTCCTTAAGAAAGAAGCATATGATTTTTACAAGCAGACATTGGACCAAGTGGAATATGCCAAGGAGAAACTTATCACTCACTTAAAGGAGAGGTTTTCAGATCTTGATCTATCTTTCCTGGATAAAGTGGTGGAAGTTGAAGAGGGAATAAAAGAGCTGTGAGCAGATGGTACTCACGGGATCGTAAATGAGGTCCCTTCTTCAACTACTGCGGCAAAGGAGAAGGTAGTCTCAAAGAATGTTCCTCCCACCCTTGAAGATAATGTTCCCTCTATAACAGTCGAGGAAGTTCCAAGGAGACCCTCTTTCCTTAAACATTAACTTTTCTTCTTTTTCTTTCTTTTGTTGTTTGTTGCTTGCTCCCTTTTTTTTTTTTTTTTTGAATTATTCAACTCTTTGCAATAGTAATGGTATGAACTTGTTTCTATAATCTTTGATTCTAGCTTCCGGGTATCCTTATTGAGAAAGGATTTTGATTTTTGATTTTCTAGTTTACAACTTATTTAGTAGAGTATGGAAGTTTTATTTTGATTTCCCAAAAACTTAGTCATAATGGGACTCAATTAAACTTTCCTACAGATCTAGTCTCTATAGGTATAACTTTTAGATTTCCTAGAGATCATATCTCTATAGACATGATTTTTAGATTACCTCGAGATTTTATCTTTATGGGAATAATATTTAGGTCTCGTAGAGATCTTGTCTCAATGGAAATAATTTTAGGTTTCCTAAAGGTCTTGTCTAAATGGGAATAATTTTAGGTCTCCTAGATATCTTATTTCGATGGGGATAATTTTAGGTCTCCTAGATATCTTGTCTCAATAAGAATAATTTTAGGTTTTCCAGAGATCTTGTCCCGATGAGAAAAATTTTAGATATTGTCTCGTTGGGAATAATTTTAGGTTTTGCATTTTTTCTTAAGTTGCCACAAGTATTCTACTGCCAACAAAGTGCACAATTGGATAAAAATGAACTTTATAGAAATGTATAAATGAAAAGCTTACATAATTTTCATTGATAGAATCTTTTTAGATTTTGAGCATTCCATGTTCTAGGCAGTATTTTGCTTGATGATCTTTTAGTTTGTATGTTGCTGGATCAGTCACTTATTCAATGATATAAGGTCCTACCCAGTTGTCATCTAACTTCCTTGTTTCTGCATCTCCTCTCCTGATCATGCTATTGTTTTCTTAATCATGAAATTTAAAATTTGTTTACCGTTGCGTATTTTCATATTTGCGATAGCGATTCCTCCTTTCATGCTCATGAATTTTCAAATTTTATAGTCGTTGGATGGTTAAAGAAAAATTGCGCTTGTGAAACTAAATTCTCAATCGTGAACTGCACGATTTTTAGAACATTTTTAACTATTTTTCTTCAAAAATCAAAAACATTAAATCACAAATTTACCGTTGGATGCATCTTTTCAAGCCTATATAAAGAGGTTTTCTGCATTATACATGCACTTGCATCCATATTGAACATCTACATTCTCTTCCTCTCTTAAAAACATAATTTTACAATTTTTTTTTGTCATCTTCATTCTTCATAATAGCCCCAAAAGTTTCAACTAGAGCTTCAAAGGGTAAAGTCAGAACCACCTCTTCTCAATAGCCTCCTAATATGGAAAAGATAATTGCCTCTTTTTTATAAGAAGAAAGGGCAAAGTATGAAGTATTAAAGGAGAAGGAGATATTACCCAACAAAATTCCAACCATTACCACTCTCAAGAACTTGGGTTTAGATATTGTCTTTGAAGAAATAATAGAGAAAGTGCAATGGAGAGGTTTCATTTAGCCAAGATGCAAAGGTATGATGACTTAACCTTGGAATTTCTCTCTACGCTTTCTATCAATGAAAATTCCTATGAAGAGCCCAATTATCATATAATAAAGTTTAGTCATTTTGAACAAAGGCTATAACTTACAAGGGGAGACTTTGATAAGATCTTTAACTTCATGACTCATGGCCTCTTAAACTACTAAGGTATGACACAAACCTTCAAAGAGTTTTGGCAAGAGATTTCTATTGAGTCCACATCTGACAAATCCTCAAATGTCAAACACATCAAGAGCCTACTACATTAGTACTTTCATCGTATATTCTTTTTCACAATCCATGCTAGGGGAGTGGGAAATGAAAATGTAAGAAGGATCTTCTCTTTATGTATGCTTTAGTGCATGGAGTACCAGTGGAATCCACTATGCATTTCATTGATCAACTCTTCAACATTACCACCACAAAAGGAGGTACCATACTTACCGCTTCCCACATCTCAAAGATAGTCAATCACTTTGATCTTCTCACTCCTTTCAATTTAACAAACTATTTGGAGTATGAAGAGTATGCAACAAATTTGATGGATATTCCATATCTCTCAAGTGCCAAGGCTATAAAAAAGATTGGTGAAGATCAAATGTTTATGCTTTAGGAGAGCAAGGCATACAAGCCTGCATTACTCATCAAAGTAGAAAAAGGGCAAGGCTTGTAATTGGAGACCAACCACCATAAGATGTCCTTATGGCCGACCCTTCTCAAGAACCACCTCCATCTCAACCTTTTTCCATGGAAAGGAAGTTGATGAGGATGATGAGGCACCTTCACATGGACTTGAAGGCATTGTGATCTCAATTAGGCATGCAAGTTTGCAATGAAGAATTTACAAGTGAGGAGGGTGAAGAAATTGAGGGGGAGAAATCACAAGAAGGCAATGATTAAGGAGATGATGACCAATTCTCATCTTTTTAGGCCATAATACTTTTTTAAGCATTTTGTTTCTATCATGCATCATACATTTATTTTATGTTTTAGCATATTTATTTTGATGTGTGATCTTTATTTTTTTTCATGTTCTCCATCATGTACCTTGATCTTTTTACTAATATAGTTGATATTTTCTCTCTTTTTATGCCCTAAGTGCTTGATCTTATGCTATATTAGCCTTTATTCTTTTTTGATTTTGACAAATGGGGAGAGATATGAGAGAAACTTAAGCAAAATAGTCTAAATATTAACAAAAATCCGGACTTAAAATTTAATCTAAAAAGTTTGATTTTTTGGATTATGTTTAACCATACAATTGAACATGATAATGCAAATGGATTGCCTTGAAACTTGACCTAATTGTTTTTCAATATGTTAATTTCATTTATATATCCTTAATTTTATTATTTTGCTTAGTTTGATTGTCAAAATTAAAAGATTTTTGATTTAGAGTGATTGATCTCTATTTTGATCTTGGCAATCAAATTTGGTGCGACTAATATATTTATTTAAGTATTGTTTTACAACATACAAAGTTTCAAGACAATAAGCTAATATTTACTTAGTGAAATATTTTTTAAAAAAAGGCATGTAAGGCACGCTCACTACAAGGAAATCACACTAATGAAAGAAGAAGCATAATCACGCTTCGGTATTCCTGCTTGCAAAGAAGGCCTGGAAGTTTGCCCAGGAAAAAACGAGCTCGCGAAGGACATTTTGCAATAGTGAAATTCAAAATTACGAGATCGTTGGAAAGTACCTCAACTAGCTAATGTCACATGTCCTAAGACTTCATAACGGCTATCTGAGCTTTCAAAAGTTCCTGACTGGAAAAGGGTTTGCGCTCAAGTAACTCTCAATGCAAAATGGCTTGAGATACAATCAAGTTCACAATTTGTGTCACGATCGGGAGATGGCTCGCGAAGCACAATTCAGCGCTCTGAAAAAATATTGTCACGTGTAAAGCTCCAACGGATGCGAAAGGAAAAGCGTGCTTGTGATTTCACTCTATTAGATTTCATTTAATTATTCATCTTTAGAACGTTTGATAAAGTGATGACACTAATTTGTAACAACTAATTGGAAGATAAACAATATATATATAGACTTCCAAAAGTTCTTAAAATAAAAGAACAATATTTTAAGTATGCCAAAACTATTGTGAAATTATTTCCTAGCTATTTTAAAATGTTGAAGTGTTAACCTTAAACACTTAGGAATATGTTGTAAGCGTGATTCTAGTGAGAAAAACTTTTGTTTGGATTATATGTGAACCTGTAAAAAATACAAATGAATTAATTGTTGTGTGAGCTAATGACTACAGGGAATTTGGGTTTAGTGTAAGCCAAAGAAAAATACTTAGCTGTGAGTGAGTTATGAAAAGTCTCCTATATTTCTAGGTATGAGATAGTAGAACTCTCAATTGTGATTGACAAAAGAAATATGGTTAGTTAACATTCGAACTTCTATAAATCGTTATTTGCAATCTTCTTTTGCTCTTTATATTGCTCATTACTCATACAATTAAAAGAATCCATTAAGCCAAAAAATTTTATACACCACCAATTCATTGCCTCTTTCTTGGTGCACCACTTTTCTAACACTTGTAAATTTGAGGCTAATTATGACTATTGAAACAAATTATGAGTTGTTGCATATTATTTTGTATATTAAAAAAAATAATACAAGTCTGACTTTTATAAGAGCATACCTTTATACTAAGGTAGGAGTGTGCAAAACTGAACTAAAACTGAAATTTGAATTGAACCGAATGTTATTCGGTTTATTCAGTTCAATTTTCTATTTAAATTTTGGTTCAATTTTAAATGTTCAAAAACCGATTAAATTGAACCGACTAAATTTTTATTTATATATATATTATATATTTTTTAATAATTTAGTATAATTTTTAGATAAAAAATTATAGTTTATAATATTTTATTTTGATTTATGGTATGATAAAGTCATGAACTATGAAAATTTATTTTAATTTGGTGTAATTAATAAAGTTTTAATAATTAGTTTTAATTTATACTAATTTATAAAATTGTGATAATTGATTTCAATTTATGATAATTCATAAAATTATGGTAATTAAATTTAATATGGTAGTTGATAAAGTAATGATCATATCAATTTATCATAATTTATGTTATTTTATCATAATTTATAGTTATATTATTTAATTATAACTTATATATTATGTTTGAAAAAATTATGATAATTGATTTAATTTTATCATAATTAATAAATGATAATTGGTTATAATCTATTATGATTGATAAAATATAATAATAATAATAATTATAATTTATATAAATTAAAGATAATTAGTTAATGAAAATGATTAAATCGAATTAAACCGATTCGATTCTAAATATTAATCGGTTTGGTTCGATTCAATTTTTTTAATTCAATTTGATTTAAAACCGAACTGACCAAATGTTCGCCCTTATACTAAGGGTATACGCATATGCTCTTTATAAAAGTAGGCGCATATACTCTAAATTTACGCGTCTATCAAATGACAGACGCATAAAATCAACTGTAATATTCGTCTCTTTCATATATATAGAGCTATTAATAGACGTATAAAGTCTAAAATAATAGACACATATGACCCTTTTTTTATACTGGTAATATAAACTCATATATGTATATAAAAATACTAATATATAAATGAATAGCTCAATTATTAGATATTTTATATATTTTTAAATGTATTATATTTTGTCATGAAAAGTCTATATCGTATCACTTAATTGTAGTGTGTGAAAATTTGTCAGCTTCAACCCAATGTTATGCATAATCCAAAAATCGAATCAAACCATCATTAATTTGTTCAGTGCTGTTTGATAGTTGAAATAACCGATTAAGTGCTTTTCAAACACAACTGAGTTCGATTTGAAGAAATTCCATTTAATATTAAATCGAACCGACCGAAGCGAATGCAAACTCGGAGAAATATCTCAGAAAAGCTTTTTATTTTATATTTTTATAGGCACATATAAAAGGTTAAACCCACAGCAGTTTCCGCCTCAATTCTCTGTTTCTAAAACCCTAACCCCTAAAGCCCTCTCTCAACTCGCGAAGATGATGAGCGTAATCCTCAGGAGGTCAGCTTCTGAGGCCCCAAAGCGGGCTCTGGCAGCCTTCACCTCTATCGAAGCTCTTCTACGCTACCGATTCTCATCGTCGGTGTCTTCTCCCAGAGACGGTGGTCACTCTGTTGAGAGCAGACTCACAATCACTTGTGGGATTTGTAAAAATGTCCCCAAAGATAGAGCGTTTCATGTGAAATCAGGGCAGTTGGATTTTAAAGCGTCGTTGATGTCTCAGGCGGAGTTTGCTGTCGATTACAGCTATGAGGATGAGAAGGGGAGTGGTGGAAAAGGGAATATGAATGTAAATATTAATGAGGAGGGGCTTGAGATTTCAAAGCTTGGAATTTCTCAAGAGATTGTATCTTCTTTGGCTCGTAGGGGTATTAGCAAGCTCTTTCCCATTCAGGTGATTCTATAGTTACAATTTGTCATTTCGTTTTTCTTTCTATCTATTTGCTTTGCTCTAACTGAAATTTTTAATAAACTAGAAAGCCGTGCTGGAACCAGCAATGCAAGGCAGAGACTTGTTTGGACGAGCTAGAACAGGAACAGGGAAGACACTTGCATTTGGAATTCCTATCATAGACAGAATCATTCAGTTCAATGCTAAGCATGGGTTTGTTCGATTCTATAGCTGTTATAATCTCTTCAATTTCCTTTTGTTATGAGCTTTTTCATAATACTCGTTTAATCTTTGAATTCCATAGACGGGGTAGGAATCCTTTGGCTCTGGTTATGGCTCCGACAAGGGAACTCGCAAATCAAGTTGAGAAGGAGTTTCGTGAGTCTGCATCCAGCCTGAATACCATATGTCTGTATGGGGGTACACCTATTTCTCGGCAAATGAGAGAACTTGAGTACGGTGTTGATATTGTTGTTGGCACACCTGGTCGTATTATTGATCTGATAAAGAGAGGTTCTCTCAACTTGTCAGAGGTTCAGTTTGTTGTTCTTGATGAAGCTGATCAGATGCTTGGAGTGGGCTTTGTGGATGATATTGAAACAATCTTCCAAAAGTTGCCGCAGAATCGGCAGAGCATGCTGTTCTCGGCAACAATGCCAAGTTGGATTAAAAACCTTATCAGGAATTACCTAAAAAATCCTCTGACTATTGATCTCGTAAGTATCAGGATTGATTTCTGGAATTTCTTGCAATATCTAACTATAATTTTCGATGTGGCTTAGTGAGCGACAATTAAACTTGACATATGCTAAGCCAATGATTGACTTTGCGGCTCTGAGGATGCCTTCTGGGTTTCAATCATTGCATGTTCGTAAGATTGTAGAAATGTTTTTAGGCAGTGCCTTTTTTATATAGTCAGATGTACTCTAGCTGCTAGAGGATACTTAAGATTTTCAACATCTAATATGTTTGTAGGTCGGAGATTCGGATCAGAAACTGGCTGATGGAATCACTCTCTATTCAATTGCCTCAGACATGTATGGAAAAGCAGCAATACTTGGTCCTCTGATAACAGTATGAATCTAGAGCTTCTATCAGTTTTCTGAACCTTTAGTGTTTCAGTTCTCTTTTGGTACATCATTGAGGGATTTACAGTTATCATTTCTTAAACTCGTATTAATTACTTGCTCTCAGCATTATGTGTCTGATTGTAGGAACATGCAAAAGGAGGAAAATGTATCGTTTTTACAGAAACAAAACGTGAGGCTGATCAATTAGCATATGTTATGGCAAGGAACTTTCGATGTGAGGCTTTACATGGGGATATCTCACAAGCTCAGAGAGAGAGGACCCTTTCAGGCTTTCGAAATGGGAATTTTAATATATTGGTTGCCACTGATGTTGCTGCTCGTGGCCTTGATGTACCTAATGTTGATCTGGTAAATACTGTTCATTTTTGTTTTCTTGTTTTAGCTGTGATAAGCATGATCATTCATTCTGCCAGATGGAACTATATTTTATAGTTTGACCCTTTGAATCATAATCTATCTTTTTTCCTGGCAGTCTTCTCTTGTACCTTTTTCTTGTTGTGCTCAATGTAGTTAAAAGCGATAGGCGCACTCAAGTCGATATATCTTCATATCATCTTAAAGTGTATAGAGCAAAAAAAAAAAGTGTTTGCTTGAATGAAGCAAAGTGCGAAAGTTCTAATATAATTTATTTGTAATGTAATATATTAAAAATACAAATCATAAATATTAGCAACCACAATCATGTAACAATTAAAACTTGTGAAAATTCGCTTGATAAAAAAAACTCTATAATGTGTTGAATGAGACAAAAAAGAGAGTTGATAGAGAAAGATTAAAAAAGAAAGAGCAGCAGACTGTAGCGTTTTTACTTTAAAAGAGACTGTAGCGTTTTTCCTTTAAAAGACTAAGTCTGTTAAATGTTATTATTTAAAATTGAGTCTGTTAAATGTTATTATTTAAAATTAAGTTGCTCTATTTACTTAAAGACTCTTTTACCCATATTAAAATATCATTAGTTTGCTGTATGTAACTATTGAAAAAAAAAAAAAAAATCAAACCTTCCTCCTTTTAAAGGAGGCGCCTTTTAATGGTATATGAAGCACTAGTCCCTTTTTGTATTTTGCCTAAGTACTTAAGTGCACCAGGCGAGCACATGATTGTGCTAATTATTGTTTTACTTTTCGTTATCAAATTAAGAAAATAGAAGAAATGAGATACTTTTCTAAGGTTTCACACAATATTTGAACTGTAGTTGATTGTTAGGCATTTAGGTTGGAAACTACTTTTTGGAAAAGCACTCTGATATAGAAAGTTGGCTATTTTTCTCAATAGCAGTTCTAATGACCATGCTGAACAAAATTCTAAACTTATCAAGTTAAATTTATAAATCCCTAATTTACTATGTGTTTTGACCCGTTATAAACATACAAGATATATATCTAAACTTGATCACTTTGTATTTGGTATAACGCAATTTGAACTTAATGGAGTGTGTTAGGTGTGACGAATCTCACTTATTGTGCTGTGAAATCTAAATTAATTGATTTGTTCTAGACTCTAGCCAGGTTTTGCAGTTTTGATGAGGATGTGCTATACGAGTGTTGGGTTGATTAGTGAATTGGTTAGAGTGTGTTATGTGTAATGAATTTCAATAATTGTGAGATGAAATATCAGTTGATTTATTCGAGACTTTAGTAGGGTTTTGCAGGTTCAGTCAGAGATATGCTATATTAGTGGCAGGTTGATTCCTATAAATTTTCTAGAGTACTTTAGGATGATTCAGATTCTCAATTTTTTACTCCAATGTTTAGGAGTTAAGGCATGAGGAAAGAAAATGGGGAAAACAAAATGGAAAAAGAAATTATTGCCACTTTTTGATATAAAAATTCTTTTAACTCTAGAATAGCAATTTGTTACAAAATGAAAAGTAACTCTACAATTATCCTTCAAGTATTTTCATAGTTGTCAAAGGCGCACCTGAGGCACAAGGTGCACGAGGCGCTAGCCAAGGTGCCTCATAAGCCTAAAGGCGGGCGATATCATAAAGGCACACGCCTTTGGGTGAGGCGAAGCGCTCCTCTTTAATATTTACGGTTTTTATTGTATTTTTTTTTTGTCTTTTAAAACAAAACAATCTTAACCCTTTATCATACACTTAAAGTAGGTTATGTGGGGCTTACTCACACTTGATTAAAAGAATAGAAAGAAGGAGAAGAAGAAAACTGCATGAAGTTTAGTGATGTGATGATTATAATTAATATTTAGTAGGAGATTAGGTGTGTAGAACCAATACCAAAATTATGGACTTATAGTAAATTAGTAATGAAAAATGTTTTAGGATTTCCACTAAAATATAATAATATTACTCTAGGACTAGGACTTCTAGCTATTTATAGGACTATATTTTACTTTTATTACCTCTTCTCCGCATGGTTATTATTGTATTTAAAGTGTCTCTTGAACATTATGTCTTACTCTTTTGAATTGCTTTTCTTTGGTATCGAGTTAAGTTTATAATGTTATTTTATATATGCGGTGTGTTGTGAGTTCTAGGTATATTTTATTTCATTTTATTTTTTGCGCCTATTTCTGTCAGAGATGTACCTCGCCTTGCGCCTCAGGCAATATGAATCCTTAGCACCTTGGTGTGCATGAGTATTTGTTACAAAAATTGTTGTATCTCTAAAATGGTAATTTATGAAATTTTTACTTCCCCAGGATTTGAGTGAAGAGTCTTACATTTTAACATAGTTGTTAAAGGTGAGTCTCAAGTGCAAGGCTCACCAAGCGCCAATCTTAGCGCCTTGAAAATCCAAAGGTGGGTGCTGTCACAAGGTGCGCACCTAGGCGCGTTTTTGTGACATTAGTAAAATATTTGTGTTTTTTTTCTTATTTTTAGTATGGAAACACGTGAACCATTGATTATAAATTGAAAAAACTTTTAGTGAACCTTACCACACCTAATTATTTCCAAAATAAACAATAAAAACGAAAAAATAAAAATTAGGGCAAAGAATACATTTGTTTGAGCCTCCACAAATACAATTTGAACAATACAATTTAGGCACAAGACTAATTGTGCTTTGCTATGATAATTTATAATTGATAAGTGTTAGAACTTGTTAAATACAATATTAGTAAGCTTAGGATCCTTGTATGTTTAGGATCCAAGTCTTTAGTAAGCTTAGGAGCCTTGTGTTTAAGATTTCAAACCTTAATTAAGTTTTTTTCCTTTCTGTATGTGTTTTTATTTTGTTGTTATGACTTATGTGTTTGAGTTTTAACAATGATAATATTATATTACCTTGTTAGTAGTCTAATAATAAAATTTATAATTTTTTTAATTATTTTTTATTTTTGCGCCTCGTGTCATTTAGGTGCACTCCTGCGTGTTACACCTAGGCTCTAGGACCCCTTAGTGTCTCAGTACGCTTTGTGCCTTTAATAACTATGCATTTTAGGATACTTATACTATCCAATTTTCTGGTGGCAGAGAACATTTTCGGATCCTGAAAATTCTAGTGGTAATGGTGGTATTGCTGATAGTAGCAATATGGGGTGGGTGTGGTGGTAAAAAAACTGGTGGAGAAGATTATGTCCTTGCGCTTGTCAATTGGAAATGTGTGAATTTTATAAAGGAAAAAAAAAAAGAAATTAAGATCTAGTTGTTTTCAAATTCAGTAAAACACTGAAATTTTGGAGACATCGATTGCCAAATTATTGGGTTTTTGGAAAAATGAATGTTAAGTGTGAAGGATATATTCCAATTTTTTTTCCTTGTTGAAAATGTTTACTAAGTAACCCTAGTTTTGGCCTTTAGGCAAGCAAACAGGTCTTCTAAATCCCCTAGTTTACATGTCATGATGCAATATTCAGCTCATATGTTTATTCTTTCCTGAATTATGCCATATCAATATGTTGTCAGCTCTTGTCCGGTTGCTATTTTTAGCCTTGCATCAAAAGCCTCCACCAAAATCGCTTTGTCCTTTCCTTTGCTTCTTGTCCATGGCTGATGTTCGATTGAGTTTTGTTAATATTGAATTATTCGATATTGAAACAAAGTCCTATCCCTCTTTCTATATTATCCCACTCTATTATTTGACTATGTTCTTTCTTGGTGCAGGTGATACATTATGCATTACCTAGATGTTCAGAAACTTTTGTTCATCGATCTGGCCGAACTGGTCGTGCTGGGAAGAAAGGAACTGCGATTCTTATTTATACAGAGGGTCAATCCAGGCAAGTTAAGATCTATGAGCGAGAAGTTGGGTGCAGATTTACGGAGGTCATGATTCATTCCTTTCACCATTTACATCATCTAGATTCGTTTCTTTTTTTGTAACTGTTTGTGAAAATCCTTTTTAACACAATTTATTTAGTTACTTTGAATATGAGACTTTCATGTGTTACATGACAAGTGCATGAAGCATGATGAAATTTATGAGCACATTACGTGCATAGTTAATTTTTCTGGAATGTGTTGAAAATTATTTAAGAAAAGTTACAAAACAAACACGTAGAAAGTAATTATGCATCAACTGTAAGGGTATCATGAGGAGAATAAATTTCTTCCTGGTTATAGGGAGAGCTGGAATCAGTCACTGCCATCAGTGACTGTTCATAATCCAATGACAATTTTTCTCCAAAGATGCTTGAATTTGGACTCAGAAAAAAATGTAAGCACAAAAAAATTACAAAAGCAAGTCGGGAATTGTTGGCCAAGAAGGTAAATTATAGATAACTATCACTTCCATTTCTAAATTATTTGTACCCTGTCTGACTAATAAAATATAGTTCTGCCTAATTTTACATTTTCAGGGTGGTGACTTAGGTTCACTTACTGTTTCGCATGCAAAGAGGATTTATATTGAGCATGCTTAGTTGCATGAATTATTTTATTAAAAAATAATTTAATTACAATACTCATGAAATGCATAGCTATTCTTATTTTTTATTCTGCTTATCAGTAGATATTATGTTTTCCATGTACTGTAAATTGGAAATTTGCTGCTAGTTTCTTGTGTTTCCTTTGTTGTTTATCTGTGCAAGTGGACATATATACTGTATATTTTCAATGGTTTAATTGTGACTGAGTTGGAATTGCTGTTCACCCTAACTCATTCTAATATTTCAGCTTCCAAGAATCACCGTCGAGGGTGGAAGTGCAGGTATGTTAAATGACTTTGGTGGTGGTGGTCTATTTGGAGGGATGAGAGATCGTCGATCTGGTGATAGAGTTTTTGGTCGAGCTGGTGGTGGAGACTATGGGTCTGGCCGATTTGGAGGATATGGGAATCCTGGGTCTGATAGTCGTGGTCAATCCAGTCAAATGAATGGATCTGGTCGCTTTGGTTACAACAGAAGCCAACCAGGGAATTTTAGTGGTTCTGGTCGTTCTAGTGGGTTCGGTGATAGTTATCCTAGACGAACTAGTTACAGTGATTCTCGTTATAGCTAATTTGGGAGCTTTGGAGATGCCAGGAGTAATGAGGTTAACACTGGCAAACGACAATTCTGACTAAATAAATAGGTCCGTTTTATTACACTTTCTTACTTTGTCATGAGCTGCAATTTCTGAACTAGTATCTTGTTTCAAGGTTCAGTTCTGACTTTTGTATTTCTTGATGTCAGTTATAAATGCAACAAAAATTGCTCAAGGGGAAAAAGTGTACACGACAAGGATACAAAATTATATGCAGAATGAGCTGCTTCCCTACTTTAAGAGGGAATTTGGTAATGGTGAACCATTATTTTAAGATGGAGGTCTTCTGATATTTTGTTATTTCTGCTTATAGAGGAGGTATCTATAATATTATATAATCATTGTATGAAGCTCCATTTTTGTTCAGACCATTTATAATTCAACTATGGTTCTTACATTTTTCACAATCCTCTCAACCTTAGGTTGATGTACAACATGTTTCCAAAATTCTTTCTTATTTTGCTGTATAACATGTTCCCAAAATTCTTTCTTATTTTGCAATTTGTATAATTTTCAAAGCTTTGTGAAGATGGTCAAGGCATTCTCCTGTCAAAGGTGGTGAAGCTCCGCAACAGCCCCCTCTTCCATGGATTAGTTTGCCACAATAATCTCTCAAGATTAACTGCCCAAAAGTTTTAATTAGGAGAAGTTCTTAGATGGAGTTAGTTTTTTAGACTAATCAAACGCGCGGCGCATATATATATATATATATATTGTTATATTATATCAATTAATATGAATAAAATAATTAAATATGTATTATTGTATAATTAGATTAGTTTATATATAATATAGTAGACTGTGGTTATCAAAAAATTTCTCTTTAATTAGATAAATAATCAGAAGCAATATCCACTAGCAGTTGTTTTTGCGAAGAGCGAGCGGGAGCATGAGACATTGAATTATACTTCTAGTATTTGCTCTAGTGAAATCCTCAAAGCTTACAACTGCCTGTCTAGCCACTGCTCCTGGATTAGAGCTTTGATCATTGAACACATTCGTTTCTCATGATCCATATTCTTCGGCATAAATTAGCAGCAACAGAACACAAGTCTGGGTTGGATAATTGGTAATTAGAGAACACATAGCTCCACCAATTTGATACGAAGTTAATATTCCAAAGGACGTTCTATCCCAGAAACTGCTTCCTGAATCTCTTCCTCACTAATTGGCCTGAATCTCATGAGTGATGCAATGAGACTAAGAGTTCTTGTTGGATCATAAGTTGTATTTGCTCTATAAATGGATTGAGGATGCCTTTTGATGTGCCATCTCAACTCTCTTTCATCTGTAATTTTCTCCCCAAAGTCAAATTGGAGATTCCTAATGTAGTTTCTTTGCCTCCAATGGTGAATAGATGAATAAAGCTGGTGTTCTTGTCGCTATCATGCAACCATCTAACTCTAAACCTTTGATGCCAATGGATGAGCTTCATGCCTCCTCTGGTTGCTTACATAGAACTAGGGATGACAACAGATAGGTTGCTTGCAAAAATTATCCTATCCGAATCCGAACTTGATTGTATATACTACTATCCAAATATGTCTCAAACCCCTTTTAAATTATAATACTAATATACCCGATAAAATTTCTTGATTAATACCTGAACTTAATTAATTATTCATTCATTATTAGAAAATTTATAACAAAATTCAAACTAAATAATTAAAAAATTTAAAATATAAAAACAATATACCATAAATTACCACAATCAAATAAAATAATTAAATTAAAACAAAATCTAATTCAACAAATTAAAATTAAAATAATTCATTAAATTGTACAAAAATAATATCAAAACAATAAAATTAAATATTGTTCATTATGATAGAAAAATTATATTTCAATCTCAAATTCTCACTACATTATAATTCATCAACCTTCAAAAATACAAAAGGAAATAATAATAATAATAATTATAATGACATTATATTTAATAAATTACAATGAAATAAATTTCATTATATATATATATATATATAGCGGATATTTGAGGTCTTCTATCCATACCCCACTTAAATCCATGACGGATTTAAATATTATTATCTAAATCCGTCCCAAAATTCTAATAGAGTTATCTATTAGAATTTAAATAGATTCGGATAGATACGAGTACCCATGAAACTCATACTCGCTCACCCCTATGTAGGACATAAATTTGGCTCTTTATAAGCAAGAGCTGTTGGAATTATATGCTCTTCAAAGCATATTATGTATTTATTACATTTTTATTTTTTGAAGATAAAACTATTGAGGTTATATATATATATATATATATATATATATATATATATATATATATATATATATATATATATATATATATATATAGTTTTCATGAGAATTTTAAATAAATGTTCTTTTAATCATATCATATGTATTTATATGATTTTTATATATGATCACAGAAGACATAAATACAAGTTATTTTATAATTAAATAATTATGTTTCACAATTGATAAATAAAGTTGGACACTTTATTTATGTTTAGACTGTAGTAAATTTATTGAATGATTTGTCTTGATCATGTATGAATTTACTTATGTAATTTGTCTACATAGAACAAGATAAAAAATGAGATTTAATAATTTTAAATAACTGTCAGATTTATTAAATCTCATAGACATTGATTTTACTATAATCTTAATCTTGAGTTAATTACAATTTTATATTTATAAATATTAATTCATTTGAGTTACTAATGAGTGAGACTTAATTAAAAGTCAATATTCTCAATAACTTGGTGAATATTTATGAATTGTGATAATTATTAATTAACAATATAGAATTTGTACTAAAATATCTCTTGATGGATTTTTGGTACTTGATCATTAAATTATCTTGTCATAGTGTGTTAATAATAATTATAAATTAGTTTTTATAATAAAATTGTTGAAATATGATCATTAGAGAAAATCAGTAAGTATCAAGGTATAAAATGTAATTAAATTAATTGGATAGTTGATATATTAATTTAATTATCGATATTGTACAAAGGATTACTAAGTAAAGAAATCAATGTGCCATTGGTCAAATTTATATTAATCCCTGACAACATACAATTATGGAGTTTCCAGTCTTTTAGTGGAATAGTTTGAAATTAATAATTGAACCTATTTAATTATGGGTAAATTATTAGTAACCACTATTATATGTGCCCATATGATCCTCGGGCTAGCTCATTTAATTA
>CATIWF010104699.1:0-53099 GCA_949630135.1 Balakata baccata | reverse complement strand
AAAAAAATGTTTGAGTTACTTGATACCTTCATAGAACATATTGGGGAAGCAAATGTGGTCCAAGTTATCACTGATAATGCAAACAATAATATTCTTGGAGGTAAGACTAAAAACTCTCTTTTCATTTGTAACTTCTAAGTTCTTAGCTATGCAATTCATCAATACTGTAACTAAATAGTTCTTGGCTTTTGTTTTTTCAGTTTGCAACTAAACTATCTTTCTTTGATTTGTTTTCAAGATGGAAATCTTATGGATCTTCAACTCCGAATTTGCAAAATTTTACTATTAAGGTGCTTAGCCTCACTTGTAGTGCATCTGGCTGTGAGCGTAATTGGAGCACATTTGAGCATGTAAGCATTAAACAATTGAATTGAATTGAATTTTTTTTTTCCAAAAAACATTATGCACTTTGCAACTTTGTTGAATTGTATTGAAATTATTTTGCTTATAATTGCAGATTCATAGCAAGAAAAGAAATAAACTAGCTCAAAAACACTTGAATGATTTGGTATTTGTCAAATATAATCCAGCGTTAAAACGTCGATATGATGCATGTGACCACATTGATCCCATTTCTTTACAAAATATAGATGATGGCAATGAATTGTTGATGGGTGTGATGGATGAGGAAAATGAAGAAGATTTTGTATTTGATGACGATTATTTGACATGGGATGCGGTTGCTAGAGCTAGTGGAGTTGGAGAGGAGGCCTACCATATTCGATCAATTAAGGGAAAAAATGTTGGCTCCACATCTACATCAATTGCTAGGTGTAAGCCCAAGCAAGCAGAAAAGGCCAAAACTTCTCAAAAGAATGCTACTCCTCTAATACTTAGAGATGAGGAAGAGGTGGATTTTGAAGATGAGGAAGAGGATTTCAGTGAAGAAGAGGAAAAGGATTTCAATGAAGAAAACATGGAGTTTAGTGATGATGAATGAGTGATAAGTGATGTGAAGATTATAATTAATATTTATTATGAGATTAGGTGTAGAAACTACTATAATATTAGTATAATAGTACTACTCTAGGACTAAGACTTGTAGCTATTTTATAAAACTATATTTTATGCTTATGTATGTGTTATATTGTGAACTTGTAGTATAAATTTTAGGTTTATTTTATTTCATTTTATTTTGTGTGCGCCTTACTTTCATCAGGCGCGCGCCTCGCCTTGCTCCTCAGGCGATAGGAGTCTTTATCGCCTTGGTGCGCCTTTAACAACTATGCGAGTATGTTTCCTAAGCTGACATGACTCGCATTCAATGGAGGACAGTTTTGAAACACAAGGAATCATCTTTTGAAGTTTGGAAAGACTAGGATGTCCCGAGCGATTATAAAGAAGATCAACGAAAGGAGCAGAGGTAAAGGCAATAGGTGTTGCAGGACAAGTGAGATAGTATAATTCATTTGACTCATGCCCTTCGCCAATCATCTTCTATGTACTCCGGTCCTGTACAGAAACAGAATGAGAGTCAAAGATTACTCTACAGTTAAGTTGTTTAGAAAGTTTACTAATAGAAATTAAATTGTAAGGACATTCTAGAGCGTATAAGACAGAAACTAAAGGAATAGAAGACAGAGGTTTACTTTCTCCTACTCCTTTAATCGATGTTTGAGATCCATTAGCCAAGGTAATTGTAGAGGAAATAGATGAAGAATGGAGAGTACAGAAAATGTTTCTATTAACAGAGATGCGATCAGAGGCACCAGAATCAAAGATCTACTTCATGAAGATTGTGTTAGGCAAACAAAAGAATTATCCGATTGAGCAATAGAGACTACAAAAGAAGATGACTGCTGTTTCGATGCTTGATACCTTAAATATAAATCATAATCAGCAATAGTCAATGTAACTGAATTAGACCCTTGAGCTTGGGTATTGAGTAGAGGAAGTATCCCATCTCCTTGAACCATATGAGCTGCAGATCAATTATATTGATTAATCTTGGGAAGTCGACTATGAAGGGCTCAACAAGTGTCATGAGTGTGACTCCCCTTATCACAGTGGGTACAATGAAATTTGGAGCTTTTCCCTTTCCCTTTTCTATTATCTCCTTGCTGGCTATTTTTCTGTATGGCTAGTACAGATGACTCAATTTCAGTCTTGGTTGAGGTGATACAAAGTAATCGAACAAATACTTCCTCCAGAGCAGGAATGACTACACTTGCAAGGATTTGATCTCGTACAGAAGCCAAATCTACCCGAAGCCCTATCAAGGTTATCACCATAAAAAATTTGTTTCGCTGGTTCTCCTGCTCAGTAATGCTTTCAGAAAAAGGCGTGAGAGAATTAAATTCATCTTTCAATGTTTCAATTTGACCCAAATAATTAGCCATATCCTGAAAGCTTTGCTGCCAATGGATAAGGTCATATATGACTTTATAAGTACGTGAAATATCATTAGTATACAATGTCTTAGCCTTAATCCAAACTTTGTAACATGTTTTGCAAGACTGAAAAAGGGTCAGTAATTTTGGCTCCAAAGAATGCCACAACAAACTACATAATTGTGTATCAATTTTAATCCATACAGCCCTATTTTTTTCAGTCATCACCTGTTATGGCAATATCATCCACATATACCACTAGGTAAATACATTTGCCGTGAGCTATATGACAATAAAATACTGAGTGATCTACTTCACTCCTATGCTTCCCAAAGTCTTGAATAATAGTACTAAACCGTCCAAAGGGGGAGGGCTCACGCACCGGCGTGTGGTGTTCCAAAGAAAGTTTGCGGTACACGCGCAGGTTTCTAGCGACGTGATTTGACTGGACTGCTTGATCGGCATCCAGCACTTCCAATGGCAGTAGTGGTGAAAAGAGAAAGTGCACGGATAGAAATGGATTTAGTGACCAATAATGGTAGGCAAAAACAATGTAAAAGAAGAGAGAAACAGCTTTGATACCATGAGAAATTTAGAGAGAAGAAAAGACAAAAATATGGTGAATACTGAAACTCTCAACTTAATTATTCCCTCAAGCTAATGGGTATATATACTGAATATAAGATACAGAATAGGAATAAAATCATACACAGAAAAGGAAAGGAAATCAAATATTTACAATCAATTAATCTATAGATTTCTAGCCTAGGATTATGTCCATAAAATAGGAATCATATCTCAACAATTACGATAGCGCTATAATTACATAACCAAGATCAGCAAAAATGTCCTTCTAATTACTGATGTAAATGATGCAATGCAACTGGAGAAGGATATTCAGTTGAGGGTATGTCTATGGTGGAGCATCATAGTGTCCCAACAAATATTAGGCTGCAAATCAATGTCATCAGAAAGTTAAAGGCATTGGAAGCTACTATAGATCAAATCATCAAACTTCTAGCGGTAAGAATTTTTTATGGTGCTCGTTTAAGACTTACACAATAGCAAAGCAGACATAACTACTTGGACCATCCATGGATCTCCTTTCAGAGGTAAACAGAACTATTTAACATAATGTAAGCCATATATAAAGTCCACTATAGCAATTTTAAGGTTCGATGTATCAGACCTCATCACGACGTCGAAGATAAAAACCATATTCGATTTGAAGAAAATCATCACGTTCTGCCTAATACAGCAAGTCAATAAACCTTGTAGAATATCACATGGGAATTTAAGTAATAAATTCAAAGATCTTGTAAGGAAATGTATCCTAGAGGAAAAAAATATAACGAATTTATTGACACAATTGATCAACTTACTAGCGTCATGTGAATCAAACAAAGCTTTACGGCTCTCTTGGCCCAAGTCTACAATCTCTTCGTAATTAAACACAGGTATCCCATCCATTCTGCTAGTAGCAAGGCATGCTTTCTCTCCCCAAAGTAGAATGATAAATTTGATCTCTGCCATGGAAGAAAATGTTTCTGCAATTCGATTGAACAATTCAGGACTGTCCACCACAAGTGCTACACTGTAGTAATGATAATGGAAAAAAAAATTAGCAACATCACCAATGCCATCATACAATGACGAAAAATGAAATCCACACAATCAAACTCGGACAAATCAGTTTTGTTAGTACCCAATACATATAGTATACACAAACACACACTTGCCATCTTTTAGTCAAGCACTTTGACAATTGACAGCTCAACTTTCTGATATTTATATAGTAACTAAAACATGCTCACTGATTGTCATCTTCAAAGTATCAAAAAAACAAAAAAGGAAGAAGAAGAAAGGGAGAATTCTGAAAATAAACCATTCACTTAAACCTTTCAGAGTGATTGTATATTTCTAATAACTCTTCAACAGAAGATCTTGATCCCCTCACAACATCAATTGCTCCCATAGCCATCATACCTAGGAGAGCAAGCATTATGAGCATTTGGAATACCAAGTTCAAATATAATAACATACACAATATCATACGAGGACACTGTTTTTAACTACAAATGAAATATGAAAGTCCACAACATCACTTTTAAAGGCTAGCACCTGGGTACAGTAAATTGTAGCATATTCAGCACTTACATTCTTAGAATACTATATAACAAGTTTTTTCTCTAAATTGAAAACTATGGATTGCAACATGGATAATGGAAAAACCCCACGGTTGTTGCCTCCATGCAATTCATAACTGATAAGGTATAAGAGAGGCATAGAATTTAAATCAATTTCTTATTTTCTCTACGGTTAAGAATACAAAGTAAATCAAATCTTTAGGTGAAAAAAAAAATACTCATAAAGAGATCAGGAAAATGCCATATGATTGTGAACTAATTATATGTAAATTTCGCAACAAAAAAGAAAAACACAATTGAATGAAGGGCTCCAAAAGGGTTTTGGAGTGCCAGTTGCTATAATGTATTCAATAGTTGAAAGTTCATGAACCATTTGTAAAGATATACGAATGCATGGAAATGATAGAAAAAGAAGAGGCCGGATATTAGTCTCTATTTTTTGTTCCAATTTTTATCAATGCTGGCCTATTATACAGAATAATCCAAGGAAGGAATAAACACATATGGCTAAGTTAGAGCTGATAGACACATAAAAGTTTGTGATGTAAAACACAAACAAATGAACACTATAAAGGCATGAAGCTCAATGCACTAAGCTCTCAAATTTTAGTTGAGATCTGAATAATTAATTATCAGTTCTCCACAGGGGAAAAAACTGCACATATATTTATAGACTGATAAGTGTAATCCTACTACTAGGATTAGCAATGCCAAATAGGAAAATTCTAACAAATACTGTATGGTACGGAAAGAACATTAATTTTAAAATAGTCCTAATGACAACAAAATACCTAAATATTAATAAACTATATTTCCAAAGAAGATAGTAAACCTAAATCTCCCTAAATAGAAATGCTACATGACAATCTAAATAAAAGTACTAATATCAAAATATAGAGACTGGAGCAAAATAAATTTTGAGCCTAGTTTTTCTTGACTGCATCAATGTGTTTATTCAATGCCTGCATACACACACTTGCCCAGATAGGCAGATGTTTGCAAGACACAGAAAGCATTATGAAAACGATATATAAAATTGTGGAATACCTTGATCTGCTACAAGCCATCTACATGAATTATCAGCAAAAAGAGCAAGTTTCTCGTTGGGCTTTACACCAATAACCCTCAGACCTTCAGAAAAATGTAATATTTCTTGTTCCAACTGCAAATTGAAGGGGAAGAAATAATGATGAGAAATATACTAAATACAGAGTAATTTGCTTTCTACAAATGTTGAATGAACTAAAGGAAAAAATAAAATGATAGATTCACAAAACAACAGGAGTAAAAGAAAAAAAAATTCTGTGAAAATTGAAAAATGAAAATGGGCTTAAATATAAATGACCAGTAAGCGTGTAACTTAATTTTAATATATTTAAAGCTAATAAGCTATGTTGCTTGCTGATAAATGATAATCATTTAGTGTCATTTGGTGAAGCTTTGATAGTTATTGTTTGATATAAGATTATTCATAACAAAATTTATTTTAGAATGTATTTGTATATATTTCATATTTGTCTTCTTCAAATGCTAAAGAAATCGATAATAGTAATATATATATATATATATATATATCTCCATTCCAAAAAGATAAGATTATTTCTATTTCACACAAATTTAGAAAATTTTGTTAGTGTGGTTCAAATTGTACATTTTGTCTAATATACCGCTGCATAAATTAGAAGCATTATTGAAAAAATTCCACTATCTTTTTATGATAGATGAAAAATAAATAAATAAGCCTATCTTTTTGGACAAAGGGAGCAATTTAAGATAATTATATGTAATTTTCTATAAAAATTTTGTAATATATAATTTTTTACGCATAAATATGAATAATATAATTATTTCACAACAAATCATTTTCTATGAGCAACAATTAATTTGGTAGTGAAAAAGAGAACTTGTAATTTTTCTTTTTTTTTTCCCTAACAGGGCTAAAGCTAACTTGGTCAAAAATTAATATTGAATCAGTTGTTGAGAAAAAGTTCCATATGAGCTACAGTTTTTGATATAAATGACCCAACTTTTGGGAGTCAAACAGTTAACAAGTACTTTCCCCTATCCAAACACACACCATCTTACAATAAAAAACAATTTGAACTAGTTTTTGTACTCTAGCTTTAAATGCTTCAAATTACTTTCAGTCAAAGTAATGCTTAAAATATAGATTATAGCAGAATGAAATTTCAAGAATTTTACTTTTGAAATGAAATTTGAACAGTTACAGTTTTGGAGATTGTGATATGAAATTCAAAACTACATGTAATACACATGGACCTTAGATATGAGGCTAAAGGATTTCTAAGTAAAAATGTAACTAAGAAGCAAGTAAGCGGAATTGACCTGTTTATAAGTCATATTTGTAGGCGGGTCATGATACTGGTCCACCAGAGCAACCCGATCACCATATTTTTCAGCTGAAGTCCTCCAAATATCAGGAACAGTTGTCCATTCATCAGATGCGAGGACACCATTGTTTGTGAGCAATGCCTTCTCTAGAAAAGGCGAACACCGTCTTACCTTCAATTTCTCCTTTCCCTCTATCTAACAAATCAAAGCATCATCTACAACAATAAAAAAAAAAAGAAACTGCCCGACATGAAAAGCCATAACAGACAAAGATATATACCTTTGATTCACAAGAAACTCGAAATCGAGCAACTGAAGAGAGACGGTTGCATTTTTTAACGAAAAAATTATTATAGTTAACTAAATGATGAGAGAATAGAGAAGCATGTCTACGATCACAGCAAGATGAGCTCGAAATAAAACTAGTGCATATAGAAACCATAGCCATTCTTCTAGGAAAAGAAGAAGAAAAAGGTGGAGAAAAGGATGTTGAAGGATTCAGCAATCCCATGGTTGGCACATATATTCATATGGAGGCTAATTGTGTAAATGTAACAAACTTTTTTAATTCTTGTAATTTAATAAAAAAAAAATTTATAAATATTATAATTTAATATTACATAAAAAAACTAACATAATATTTTATTTGATTAAAATTTAATTTTAAAAATCAAAATACGACAATTAAAAAATTTGATACTATAAAATTTAGAATCAATATTCTCCCATGCATTTAGAGTGATGGCTATATGCGGATAAAGGAGTGAAGAAGATGCGACATTACCGAGAATGGGTAGGGACGATGGTGTTTGTTTTTTAATGTGAAATTGGATTTTCCAGCTACAATGGTTGCTCATTTGCTGGAGCATTCAATTCTTTCTAGGCAAACCGAAAATGACAGAAATAAAAAGGACTCATATATAAATGACATTTCTAAAATCCAAATATAAGTTAACATCAGTTGGCCTCTCTCCTTAATTTCTATATATATATATATATATATATATATATATTAGTTTTTTATTAATTTGTGTGATTATTTGATTTTTATATAATTTTTTTATTTTTTATTTATTTGTTTCATCTTATTATGATATATTATTTATAGTGAATTATAAGAGTGTATGTTTATCTCAAATTTTATCAATTTGTCAATTGATCTATCGTTAAGTCATATAAAATAGAAGTAATAAATATTTTACAATTTTAATAATAATTAATTATGTATAGTAAATTATGATAATGAATTTATAAATTTTTTTTATTAGAATTTGATTGTTTATCACTTTAAACTTTATTGTTCATCATTATAAATCTGTTTATTCATCGTCATCACTTGTAAATTTAATGTTTATATTTTAATTGTACATTATTTTAAATTTAATTGTTCATCATTTTGAATATGATTATTTATCATTTTAAATATTGTTTATTATATGTTCATTACTTATAACACATTTTTATTATTTTTTATTACTTATTAAGTTATTTAATTATTTTATTACTCATTAATATTTAAGTTAATTAATTTAATAAATATTAAAATAAAATAATTTGAATAATGGATTGTTAATACTATTCACTAATAATTAAATTATTAAATGACAAAATTAACTCAATTAACTAATATAATTGGTATGTTTGCACATGATTGTTGGATATTGGATTCGTCATTAATTATCATTTGATTTTTATATAATTTTTTCATTGTTTTATTAATTTGTTTCATTTTATTATGATATTTTATAAATAGTGAATTATAGAAGTGTATGTTTATCTCAAATTTTATCAAATTACTAATTTGTTCATTATTAAAAATCATATATAACATAGAGGCAATAAATATTTTACAGTTATTTTGTATGTTCCCATTATTCTCAATCGTCACATGGTTTTTAATAATTGAATTCATCATTATTAAATAAATAATAATAATAATTTGTCCGGTAAATTAATTTTAGTTACTCGTAACTATCATATAATTAAGTCACATTCAATTTAAATACTAATATTTAATTATATTTGATTCCTATATCATAATATATCTAAAAAATCATGTCATATTACTTGGCCATTAATTATCTTATCTATTATAATTTTTTTTACCATGCCTTGGTTTTTAATAATTAGATTCATCATTATTAAATAAATATGAATAATAATTATTCATATTATTCACTAATAAATTAAATTATTAAATGATAAAATTAAACATATTAACTAATACAATTAGGTTGATTGCATAAATGACAAAATTAAACATATTAACTAATACAATTAGGTTGGTTACGTTATATGTAATTATTAGATATTGAACTTATATTATAATTCATATGGAATTTACTAATTTGTCTATTATCAAGAATCATATATAAAATAAAGATGGTAAGTATTTTATAATCATTTTGTCCATCCTCAAATTACTAATTTGTTAATTATTAAGAGTCATATATAAAATAAAAGTAGTAAATACTTTATGGTTAATTTTGTTTGTTTCTCTAATTCCAATCATACACGTGCGATGCACGTAATTTTTTAAAATTAAATGCATCATTATTAAATAAATAAATAATAATAATAATAATCTTGTCCAACAAATTAATTTTGCTTACTTTTAATTATCATGTAATTAAATCACATTTATTTTAAATATTAATTGTTATTAATTATATTTGATTCTTATAATTTATATAAAAGTAAATTATATTATACTATACAAATAAATTTTAAAAACTTACTCATTTTGTATATGATTAAAATAAATTAATTATTAAACTATATAAAAATTATTAAATTATAAGAATTGTACTCAGTATTTTGAAATTTATATTATATGTTACATGTATAGTTATAATTTAGTTTACCATTATTGTTATATTCTGAATGACAATATGCTATTGTTATTTTTTTTATTGTGTTTTCATAGTATTTTTTTATTAAATTAATTTTTCATTCTTTTTAAATTTGTATGTCTCCCTTATTCCTGCTTTGATATCATATTATGATTTTTCATTAACGTGTCTAATACGTAATTATTAGATATTGAATTCGTATTATAACTCATATAAAAATTACTAATTTATCCATTATTAATAATCATGTATAAAATAAAGATAGTATATAAGTATTTTACGATCATTTTGTATGTCCCCCTATTCCTAATCATCCAAGCACGAAATTTATAATAATAATAATAATAATAATAATAATAATAATAATAATAATAACAACAATAATAATAATAATATAATAATTTAATCCAATAAATTAATTTCTGTTACTTTTAATTATCATGTAATTAAGTCATATTTAATTTTAATATTAATGTTTGTTAATTATATTTAATTCTTATATTTTAATGCAAAAGAAAATTATATTTTACTATGCATGTAGATTTTAAAAACTTAACTTATTATGTATATGATTAAGAAAAATTAATTATTGAATTATATTTCTAATATTTTTTATTATAATATTGTAAAACTTCTCATTTGAGCGTTCTCCTACTTAATTATAAAAATAGACAGGGACAGAACCAAAATAAAATATAAGGAAGGGCCAACAATAATCATAGTACAAATGATCCAATATTTATAATAATAATAATAAAAGTTAGATATATTATATAACTCTAAATATATTAAATATTTATTCTTCAATGTCAGTTCTTTGGACATTATATTAAAAATTATATTAACTGTTATAGTTTTATTTATAATTATCACTTATTTGTAATTCATAAATCAAAAATAATAATATAATTTTTAAATAATGATATTCATGAAACTTAAAAAAATATTGGACGTTAAATTAAAAATTGGATTAAATGTTGGAGTTTTAGTTATAATTATCACTTATTTTTAATTAATTTTTATTAATAGTAATCAGGGAATGTAAAAAAAAAATAATAACATTGGACACTAATAATTTTTTATTAATTTATTTTTTAATATTAGTTATATAATTTTTTATATATAAAATATAGTTATCTAGTTTTAATAGAACTAAATTTCTAATTAATGAATTATTAATATTATTTACTAATAAATTCAATTAGTAAATGACAAAATTAATTCAATTAAATAATATAATCAGATTGGCTTTTCGGTAATTTTATCTATCCCCTCCAACTCCCACTTTTATATATAGTATGATATATAATTTTTTAAAATTATTTAAATAGTATGGTATATGTAGATATGTACAGCAAAATATAGTATATAATCAGTAAAAAATTTTAAATTATGTTATTAAAATAGCAAATTAATAGGGATTAAATAGAATGTAACTGTGCAAAGTATATGTACAGTACGTGCTTGTTATATATTTATTTTGTTTTTATTATTTATTTATTAAATGAGATTAAAAATAATAAAGCTTATTATAGGGAATAAATAAACGGTAACTGTGCAGAAATTATATATACATTATATATAAGTTATACGTCCATCATATTTTTATCTATTTATAAAAATAATTTATCTTCTAAATTATATATTTTAATTTTTATTAAATATTTATTCATATATTACACATTTTTATTTTGTTTTTTCAGCTATGTTATATGTTTACTATATGGTTATTATTATTATTATTATTATTATTATTATTATTATTATTATTATCCATTTATTTATGAGATTAAAAATAATAAAGTTTATCATGAGAAAAAAATAAAAAAGCTTATAATGGGAATTAAATAATTGCAGTTGTGTAAGTTATATATATGGTATATGCAAGATATATGTAAATTATATATTATATATTTATCTATTAATAAAAGTAATTTAATCTTCTAATTTATCTATTTTAAATTATATTTATTTTATATTCATATATTTCCAAATTATCATTTTGGCTTCAGATGTATTATATGTTTGTTATATGTTTATTTTATTTTTATTATTTATTCATTAATGGGATTAAATAAATAAATAAAACTTGTCATGAGGATCAAATAAACTGTTGACTTTGTAAAGTTATATGTAAGGTATATATAAGATATATGTATATTATATAATTATGTATTTATAAAAGTATTTATGTAACAAAGTCAAATCCGAGAAAAAAAATTGTTTAAATAACAATTTAACTCATAAATAAGCAATTATGATGCCTAAAACAATAAAGCGGACCACACAAATGAAGTCAATTATAAAAGAAGTTCACTAATGACTTGATCGGAGCATAACTAAAAAATCCACAAGCACACTTCTTCACATATCATGAATTACATCCCATGAAGGCACAACATTCGGTAAACCACATGTGGAAAATTCTTCTAACTATGCACCCAAACATTGCACTTACGCACATTATTAAAAAAAAAAAATGAAAATCCTATCACATAAAGCACCGGCTATAAATAGAATTTAGAGTAAAAGCCCTTATTATAATCAGGTCAAATTATCCCTAACACAACAAGAAAATTTTCAAGTAATCCCACATCAGACCCACAAAGTACTGGGAACAAAAGATCAATGAGTCAAAAATACGAAAAAACAAGAAACAAGAGGTATTATATCATCATCGTGATTTTACACTAAACGGCAAAATCAATCTTGTCATACTGGAGTCGGCCGTTTGCCAAAGTCACTGAAAAATTCTTATTTCTTTTCCGCAAATTCATACTGCAAATTGCTGTTGAAAGCTTTAATAATTGCGGCCAAAGCTTTGTCCCTTGTCGAACCCCTGAAAACCATTGACCACTATATTAGCATAATAGAGTGTTTAAATTCCAATAGGACAAGCACAAATTGTAAAATTTCCAAGTTAAATACATTAGACCGATTAGACCAAACTTAAAAAACAAATAGATAAAACAAAAAACAAAATTCTGTCTCTAAAGAAACAAACTTTATCAGTATGCAAATTCAGGAAAAGTTCAATATCCAAAAGGTTTAGAGAAAACCAATTCAAGTACGATGGAGAAAACCCACTATGACCCATCGGCAAAAACATTTGAGAAAAGCAACCGGAGCATAAGAAATAGAAAAATAAAATAAAACAAAAATAAACGACAAAAGAACAAACCTCACTTAGGTACCGCTTATAAGAATGGAGATTGTCGAGATAGACCTCATCTTCAGGATCCCTGCTTCGGTTTCTGCTGGGCAATGCAGTCGGTGTGGGGGTTGATACCGGTGAAGGGTTTGAATTTGAGCCCATTTTACTGACTCTTGTAATCTTCTCATTCAATTAAACTCCATCAACAACAACAATATCTGGAAATCTTCGAGTGGAAACGCATGGTTAACAATGTGAATCTGGTTAAATGGTTGATAGCGAGGGAGGAGATAGAGTCGTTGGAGGAAGAGAATGGCGGTTTGAAAAAGATTTGAAAAGCACAAAATGGGTGTTTGGATTGCGGCGGAGTCTTTTCAATTTTTTTTATATAATTGATTAATTTTCTTAATTTTTTATAAATTAATTTTTTATCTATTTTTATTTAAAATAGTTTTTAAAATTAAAAAAATTAAAAATATAAAATTTTTTCTAAAAGGTAATTTTTTAAAACCCAATCTCAAACAAGATTAAAGAAAACTTAGAGACTTCTAAGTGGGGGCAAAAATTTTGGAAACGAAAAGCGATTATAATTTGTTAGATATTTAGATAATATTGTTTTAGGAAGTCGCAGTTTATGGGTTTAATGAAAGTAAAATTTATTTGTGGCATATTATTTTAAAAATTGTTATGTAGGGTAAATTTACAGGTAAAAAGTGTAAATTATCCTCTTAACTATATGTAATAGTATAAATTACATTTTAAATTTGATTCAGTGTTATTAATTTTTTTAAGTTTTAAATTGCTACAATTAAATGCCCAAACAATTATTCTGTTTATATTTGTTAATGTTTTTCATTGAATTAACTCGATTATCTTCTTAATCAATAAAAAATTGAATATTATTATGCTTGAAACAGTGTCGTTTAACCGGTTAAAATATCAAAAGGATCACATTAGCTCTTAAAATATATTTTCAAATCGAATCCTAAACTATTAATTATACATAATTAAATTCTTTATGTTTCAATTATTTTAAAATAAATTCCTAAATTATCTCAATTTCTAGCATATTTGATAAAACTCGCTAAATTAACTTAGTTACTAATAACAAACGAACAAATAGCATTTTTTAGCTCGACTTAAATTTATTTATTTTTTTCATTTTTGCAAAAGAATAAATTATATTAAAAATAGTTGTTATTATAAAAAACCAATTAATATTTCATAATAATAAAATTATTTTTTCATAATAAATAAATTAATTTTTTATTTAATTAATTATATTAGTACTATTATGAAATATAAATTAATTAAAAAATTATATGATGACATGTGTTATTATTTTTAAAATTTTTAATTTAACTTTATAATTAAGAAAGCAATAATTACAAATTGTACAATAATTATAGTCACATTATGTTACATTACAATCAAATAAATCAATCTTTAATTAATCAAAGTATGACCAGATTTTTATATGACTGTTTGTTTCATATTTCTACCTTGTATAGAAAAATAGTCATTCTAAAAGAGACTATACATACTTCTTATGTTAGTAGCAAATTCACAAAAAAAAATAAATTAGACTAGATTGTCATATATCAATATTGAAAACTCAAATTTAATATTTTAAGCAACCTAAAGATGATTTATTAATTATTTTATTAAAAAATATGACACATGTCATCACATAATTTATTAATTTATTTATTTTCATAATAATTTAGTTAATATAATTTATTATTTAATCATTTAAATTAAAAATTAATTTACTTATTATGAAAATTTTAATTATATTATTATGAATAAATTAATTTATTTTTTTATTAAAAAATATTTTTTAACATAAATTATTTTTTTACAAAAATGAAAAGAAAAATAAATTTTAAATTGAACTAAAAAAAATGCTATGTGATGGTATGTTATTGGTAACTAAGTTAATTCAACGAATTTTATATAATGTGACATGAATTGAGATAGTTTATAGGCTTATTTGTACCGGATTAAAACATAAAGGTTTAATTATACTGAATCAATAGTTCATATTCTGATTTACACTTTTAGGTATCGTTTAAATGCTAATAAACAATATTATTTTAAGCATGACACGTGTCAATTTCTTATTAATTAAAAGGAGAACTGAATTAACAAAAAAAGTTAGCGGGTATAAATAGAAGGATAATTCAAGTGCTTAATTGCCCAAATTGAAACTTAAGGAAATTAATTGTACTGAATCAAAATTTAGAATGTGATTCGTACTTTTATGTATAGTTGATGACTAATTTGTACTTTTTACCCATGCTATTTATTTGATATTAGATTAACTATTTTATATTAAAACTCCAGCCTCCTCTACACTTGCTTGCAAATATTTTAATTGATGCATATTAGTGCCAAAAGTTTGTAAAAATTTGTAATGTAGTGTCTTAAGTCTATTTTCAGTAAGAAAAAGATGGCATGGTAGCCCGGAATGTATTGTTAACATGTTATAATGTCATCTTCTATTTACCGTAAATTGACTTCAAGTACTACATTGCAATATTTTCTAAAATTTTTGGTATCAATTTGCAACCATTAAAAGATTTAATTCCAATTTATAACAAATTGATAAATTTTAGAATCATTTATGTTAAGAATTTTTACATAAATGCCAAAAAGCGCTTAAATATTTATAAGAATGCTGGCACTTAAACTTTTTTTCAAAAATATCGAAAAACTACCTTACATAATTTCAAATATACTTGTCTAAAATATCAAGCGAAAATCTCTCTAATTCAAATCTCTCATGATCTTTCAATAGATATTCAAATAGTGATCTCATTTCTTATTCATATTACTTCTGAAAATCATTCAACGTATTATGGATCAAAAGGCAAAAAGAGAAATATACTACAATCGTCTTCTCCACCAAAATTCTTCTGCATTGTTTGCGATTATTGATTTCAATAACACAACAAGGTACATTTAATTTACTTTATAATACGTGCACAATGAGTACAATGTAGTGTTCATCGACAAAGAAAGCATAAATTTTACATTCCTCAAACATAATCAATCATTTTACAATGACTAAGTAAATAGCTCAAATACTAAAATCTAAGAACATACATGATATATATTCAGTAAATCTTGATAAAACTTTGGTAAATACTATTGCTTAATGGTAAACCTTTAGTAGATATCTGTCAAATATTGGTAAACCTTAGGATGTATTGGCAATGTTGTGGTACATCTCTGTTAGATTTTGTAGTAACCATTGGGTGTAGCTTAGGTGAATCTTGGATAAACATTTGGTAAATCTTGAATCTACCTTAGGTAAATTTTTGGTGAATTTCGGGTAAATATTGGGCAAATTTCGGGTAAATATTGGATAAATCTTCAGTAAATCTTAGGTGTACCTTATGTACATCTTTGATAAACCTCAGATAACTTTGGGTAAATTTCAGATCAATTTTTGGTAAAAATTGGATAAACATTAAATAAATTTACTCAAGATTTAACAAATATTTAATTAAGGTTCAGTAAACCTTAGGTGTATCTTATGTACATCTTTGATAAACCTCGGATAACTTTGGGATAAACTTTGAGTAAATTTCAGGTAAATTTTTGGTAAAAATTGGATAAACATTAAATAAATTTTCAATAAATATAGAGTAAACCTTGATTAAATATTTGTTAAATCTTGAGTAAATTTTAGGTTGGTTAAACCTTTGGTAAACATCAGGTCTACCTTACGTATACATCTATAGTATACCTTATGTAAATCTTTCATAAATATTTGGTAAAAATTGGATGTATCTTATATAAATATTTGGTAAACATTGGATAAACATTTGCCAAACATCGGGTCTACCTTGAGTATACATCTCTGGTATGCCATAGGTAAACACTGGGTGTATCTGAGATAAACTTTTGATAAATACCAGGTAAACTTCGGATAAACTTTTTGGTAAACATTGAGTAAACAAGGGGTAAACCTTGGCTAAACATCTGTTAAACCTTGGGCATATATTAAGTAAACTTTAGGTAAATTTTTGGTAAATATTGGGTCTACCTTGAATATACATCTCTAGAATACATGGGGTAAACCTCGAGTCTATTTTGGATAAACCTTAGGTAATCTCTATTACTTTAATTGAAACAAATGACACATACCACTTCCTATATTATACTTAATATTTCATTGCTAATTTTAAAATGTATAGGAAGAAATACAAAACATTCCAATAATCATACATTACAGTGGGAGGTGGGATGAACAACTGAACTACATTAACTTCAATGTTAATAGCATACTACTTCCAAATAGTTGCAACATCGACAATCTGCTGAAATTTTACATGACTATCTCCAAATAAAAAGAGATTCAACACTATTGACATATGGTACAAGTTAAAATACAACTATCCACCTTTAAAAATTGAGGAAAGCATACGACTTTCATTCCATTTACAAATTAAGAAAAAAAAAGACAAATATTACAAAGTTGCCACTCTACATAATTGTATAACAAAAAGCTGTTGAGCAAAGCTGCTTCAGATTGACTTATTAGCAAAATGAAGAGCATATGAGAACTAAATCAGCAAACAAATATACAATTTTAGTATCAGAAAACTAAACAAATATTGAAGATCAAATCACTCACAAATTTCTTAGATTATGCAAATACATTATCAAAAGATGTATTGGATGTGAACACGGAAGTTGAAAGCACGAAATCAATACTTATATGTGATGCAACGACAATTGAAATCAAAGAAAATCAGACATACATAGACAATGACACATTTAAAAAGGTACTGAGTTTCTATGCAATAGACAAATACTTCTAATATAAGGTCAAAAAATCATGCACCAAATTATATATCGCTACATGCATAGATAATAATTATAGCTAGTATATAAGAGCTTCAACAAAAGGTAAGTTTTGATATTTGCGTAAATATATATTAAATGTTTACTTATTGTCTAGTAGTTACTAATAAACCTTGGATAGATCTCTCATGAATGTAAATGTGTGGTATACCTTCAATAAATCTAGAATAAACATTTGATAAATCTTTGATGAATGTCTTATAAATGTGCGGTATACATTTAGTAAACCTTGGGCAAATCTCTTATGAATGTATTGTAATATGTGGTATATCTCAGTAAACTTTGGGTAAATCTATAGTCAATGTCTTATAAATATATGATAAACTTTGGGTAAACCTTTGGTTAACTTTGGATAAATCTTGACTATATTTTAGGTAGAAATATAGTAAATCTCTAGTTTACCTTAAGAAAAACTCTAATAAATCTTTGTCTGATATATTTTCACTAAGTGATTTCTAAACTACCTTTTAAGTGTGTAATAAATGTTTATAACTAACCTTTTGAAACAAATTGTTACAATGGCATGAATACAAAAATTATTAAAGTCAAAAAATTCAATAACAACTACACAAGCTCTATAGAAGCGAGATTAGCAAACTAAAGACAAGTAACTTCATCTATAATTGCTGAGTACATAAAACTAAAATATGCTGGTGAGAAAAGATAATTCACACCATAAGATATTATCAAAGATATAAATGATGAACATGGCATGAAGATCAACTATATGAAAGCTTGGAGATCAAAGGAAGAATCACCAAAAATGGTCAAGGGTAAACCAGATGAATCATATGATTTGCTTCTAAAAATCTAGGCTCATTTTTAGACCTAAAAAAGGAGGATGACAACACATTCCTCTGCATATTTTGGCACTAAATGCATCCATAAAAGAATGGAGACATTATATACCAGTATTGGTAGTTAACAACAATTATTTAAAAGCAAGATATAGTAGGACAATGTTGACATCATCGACACAAGATGCAGCTGGTGAAATCTTTCCCCTATCATTCTCAATTGTTGACTCTGAAAATGATGCTGCATGAGGTTGACTCTTTACAAGAGTTAGAGAAAATATTTAGTTGTACGCAAGGACTGTGTATAATATCAGATAGATATGACAGCACACAAAAAGCAATTAGAAATGTATACCCTGAGGCTGCACATAGTATATGTACATGCCAACTTTTGAACAACCTCAAAACAAACTTCAAAAGAAACACAAAAAACATTAAAGAACCATTCCTTAGAGCAGCATATGCATATACTGTAGAGGAATGTGAAAGATACATGAAAGAGCTCATAGTATAGGTATAAGGCTAAGATGGTATCTAACAACAATTGGGTACCATAAATGGGTCAAAGCTTATGCAACCAATAATAGATATTTCGTAATGACATCTATCATAACTGAATCAATGAATGCAGCCAATAAAGCAGCAAGAGAGTTACAAATTACAACACTACTAGAGTATCTATGAGGTTTAGTATAAGATTGGACGTATAAAAATTGAAACAATGCAAAAGCAACATTCACAAAGTTAACATCAAAGCCTAAACAAATGTCAATAGAAAACTACCACTAGTCTTTGAAAATGCAAGTAAAATTCTCAATATTGTTAAATATTCAGTAAATGTATGCTATAGCTTTAGCAGATGTCTAGTAAACCTCAGGTAAATCAATGGTAAATGTTTGGTAGACTTTTAGTAAATTTTAGGTAAATATAATATAAATCTTGGATAAATATAGAGCATATCTTGTGTAAACATCGGGTATATCTTTAGTGAATGTCTATAACACCTTCAGTAAACTTTGGATAAATCTTAGGTAAATATAAGATAAACTTTGGATAAATCTATGACATATCTTTTGTGAATTTCTATAATAACTTCAGTAAATCCTAGGTAAACTTTGGGTAAAACTCAGATATATTTTTGGTAAATGTCTAAAATACCTAAAATTGCATAAACTTATACCAAAAATATTACATATGTTTAACAAATTTTAATCAAATCCAACAAAAAAACAATTCCTCTCATGTAGGCAAAAGGGTCAAAAGATGATTTATTCAATGCATATGAAGGTGAAAAATAGTTTAATGTAAACTTGCTACAAAGAATATATACCTGTAAAAGATTTCAAGTTGATGAGTTACCATGTCCACATGCATTAGAAGCATTAAGCCATATAAACTAAGATCCATATCATTATTGCTTATATTTCTACACAAAAGAAAATCTTCTGACAACATATGATGGAACTGTACATCCACTTGCCATTCAATCAATTTGGGTAAATCCTAGGTAAACCATAGGCTAACCTCTGGTATATCTTTAGCAATTGTCTAGAATACCTAAAATTGCACAAACTAATACCAAATATATTGCTAAAGACTATACCCACAATAACCAAGGCTTTACATAAAACATTAATATCACATATAATAACAAAGTAACTATCAAAATCTAAAAATTTCTTGAAGCAATGGTATAAAGGAATCATATTTATATTATATTTCAGAATAAAAAAGTACATAATACACGAAAAACAAAAAAAGAAATCAAAAGTAAAAAAATGACAATTCTTATGTACTTTAATCTCTTTTCATTTTTTTCAACATTCTATGTGCATGATCCTCACCCTCCCTTTCAACTATGCTATCCAATTTAGCTTTACTATATTTCCATGATGATACAACAAGCCTATTTTCTAAACAGATCAATGACAAATTGGGGAGAAATGCCATTGCCAAGTATAAAGTGCTCAGCAAAATAGCAAACAAATGCCTTATAGTCACTGAAAAAATTAAAGACAAAAAATTAGACAAAAATAATCACATGAAATGTCGAAACAAAAACAACAATGTTTAATACTCACACAAATTCTTACTATGGCAAACCTTCAACTTCCACCAGATCAAAAAATATTTTCTGGTTTTTTCTTTGCATACACATCAAATTTCATATAATCTTGGGTCTTGCTAATATATGTACTAGCTATAGCAAGAAAAAGTGACAACATCATGCAATAAGGCTTTATAGCCTTAGTAGGAGCAACCATTTGTCGAGTACTTGATAGTGAATTGTAGACATAAATGCACATATATTCAAAACTAAGCTTGCCAAGAATCCAATGATCTTTCTTTGTCATATGAACTGGAAAAAGAAGATGATTCACTTCCTCTCATGAGGTATTTGACTGAAACATAGCCCCAATATAGTTTTAGTGATAACATTATCATTAATAGAGACTACTGAACTATCTTTTTGAGCTTTTTCATATTACTCATACAATGCATGAATGCCAAAATGGAAATGGCAGTTTGTATTAGTGAACTTAATAGGACATTCCCTTCCATTTTTAGATCTCTTCCTAAAGTAAGAAAAGATGACATCAACATCCTACAAATAATAAAACAAAGTATATGTTAGTCACAAAATGCACAAATGTTCAGTAAATAGAGTCAACACAGTCAATATTGGGTATACTATGAGTAAACATTAGCATACTAAGAGGAACTTTAGGTATATTTTGGGTAATCTTCTAGTATAGTTTGGGTAAACATTGGATATACTATGGGTTAACTTTTGGCATAATAAGGGCAGCTTCAGGTATATGTTGGGTAAACTTTTGATAAATAGGGAGGGTATACTTTGGGTAAATTTGGGTATACTTTCATCTAAAATCAAGTTTTTAATACACAAAAACAAAGTAAATATTTACTAAATACTATACAATAAATTAATGTTTACAAAATAAAAAGATTATTTATTAATAAAAAAAATTACAAAATTATGCAATTAATAATTAAGAGCACACAGGTAGTAAAACCAGCTCTTCTCATTGTAGTAAAAATGTCTAAATCTAGTCTAGGCTTGATCTGATCTTCACCAACTCTTAATAATTTATTGCCACTACAAAAAGTGAAAATTAAAATATTAATAAAACACAAAAACATAAAAAATATTAAATAAGAATGTTATAGAAGTTCACATTTTTCTTTTCAAAGGTCCTTTTATAACTCAATCATAAAACGCTAACTGATCAATATATGCAGGTCCTTCATAAAGAATATCAATAAAAGGATAAAAAAAAAAAATTCAATTCTCCTGTTGGCTCAAATCCTGCACCCTCTGCTACTAAACCAAACTTGTTGACAAACGAAGATTTCACATGAGCCTCTAGTTTAATCTTTCTTTTGAAAACATTACCAACTCCTAGCCCTTTATCTTGCATTGTATCACCTGCTATATCCTTTCTCTCTTTTGCCTTTTTAAGAGCAGGAGTAATTAGAACAACATCAGAATCAGTAGATTCTTCAGTTTCTACATCTTTCTTATCTGCTTGGCTATTAGGAGTAGGAGTGAGTAGAGTAAAAGATGGTCCCGTAGGGAAAACAACATCCACATGATTTGCATGATAAAAAATAACAGTACACATGTAAACACAGTATATAATAAAGAACATAATAACATAAAATAAAGATGGGAAGAAAAAATTACTGGTCGGTTTAACATACTTGAAATACCACAAGTACTAAGAAGGGGGGGGGGGGGAGAGGGGTGAATTGGTGATTTTGAATGGAAAGAAAGATCAAAAATTGAACAAGAAAGAGCAAGAGAACTCAAAGATTTATAGAGATTCGGCCCTTTTAGCCTACTCCTCTCCCAACCTTAGTTGAGAGTTTCACCCTTACAAGCTTGAACAAGTGTTTTAACCTAAGGCTTACACTCAAACCCCTACAAGTTTTTCAATCTTCAACCCAATACACTCAATCTCACTATTGAGCTATTGATTGCAAGAAAGAAATCACTCAACAACTCAAAGAACTCAAGAACACTTGAACTCTTGAAGAATATAAAGTTGAAGTTAGTGAGAGAAAGAGAGGTAGCTTTCAAAATTAATTCACAATGGTGGTTTGAAGTAATATGTACTTAATCAAAGTGTTCTCTATTTTCATACCATCATAAATGTGAAGTATTTATACTCCCTTAGAGTATTATAGTAGTTGGGGATGCATTTAATGAGTTTATGTATATTGAGCTACCTCATTAAGGATGTATGTGCCCAGATTCACGGTCATGAAGCATTTTGGTATTTGAAAATGAGTTTCCCATTTGATTGTTATGGCCATAAAACATTCTTTCACGGTCATGAAGGGTGCCCTTCACGGCCATGACACTTGGCATGGTGGTGAAGGCTGGTCGTGAAGGCTACTGGATCATTTTGGTACATTTTTCATGGTCATGAAATAATCTATCACGGTCATGACAAGGTCTATCACGGTCATGACATAATTCTTCATGGTCATGAAGCCTGGTGGTGAAGTAAAGTCTTCATGGTCATGACAAACACCTTCATCGTCATAACACCTAATGGTGAGACATTTCTTTTCAAGTTGTTTTTTATCTAATGTTGATTTTCAAAGCTCTTTAAAGATTAAAATTGACCTATTTAAGACTTAAACACTTGAAATGATTAAATCTCATTGCTTAATTATTTGTCATCATCAAAATGACAGAAATACCCCTCAAAGTTCAATAATACTTTACATGTTTCACAATTGAATCAATTTTCTTAAATACACTATCATTATAAAAAGAATATGATACTTTATTTAAATCTGCTACAACATTATGAAAAAGTAAAAAATGAACACAAATATAAGCTCAATATACAGCAAATATCATATAAAGTTTACATTAAGAAAACATAAACTATTGGGTAAAGTGGACATAGTCTTACTGCATCCCTTAAAGGAGAAGGGGCTAACCTAACCTTAAAATAAGCCAAAGGTAGAACTTGGGTAGATAAGAGTATACTTTAGGTAACTATTGGGTAAACATATGGTAAATCTCAATCAAATCTAAGATAAATCTCAGGTAGACAAGGGTATACATGGGTAAAATCTCAATAAAAACATTCAAAAGCCATTGACTAAAATACAAAAATAAAATCTCACTAGAAAGAAATAAAACTTATATGTTCCTGAGAAACATAATCAACAGCCAAAGTATCATTAGACATAAGATTACTTCTTTCAATTTTATCTATTTCAGCCAGGACACCATTATTAAAAAATGAATCTACTCAAATCTTTATATCACTAGCATTCACATCCTACAAAAACATAAAGTAATAAATCAATACATGTACAACAACTAATGAATATATATAAAGTAAACTTTGAATAATGTTTAACAATCACCAAACAATCATCAATCCCTTACATTTAGTTGAGAAACAACAAGACCTTCAGTAACTTCCGAAACATGATCAATTTTATTTTTGTTAGAAATAGAAACAAATGAAAATGGATTACTTGGATCATCATTATTGTCATCATCATCAATAACAGCACTAACTTTATTCACATCACTTTCAATACCATTAACTCTATCACATTTTCACCACCTTTACCTTCACCCTTAACATCTCTTACTTCACCACTACCATCTTCTTTACCATCTCCATTTTTAAATTCATCACCTTTATCATTACCAACATCATCATTGTCATCATTTTTTTACCCTGTTCAATATTATCTTCATCATCAGCACCATTATCCTTACTCTCTTCATCTACAGACCTATTTTCCTCTCCATCATCTTCATTTTCTTTAACATCAGAATTACTTTCCTCATCTCTCCCCTTCATTTTTTCACCCTCGTTAATTTTTTTCTTATTCAAAAAAGAGCATCAACATTTGACTTTAGAGACTGAAAATGTGCAAATTTACCTCCACTGTAATATCCCTCGATGAAACTAGAAGTACCTCTAATTATACCAAGGATGCTATGAATGCATAGATTCAAAACTTGTTCAATTTATAACTTTTCCCTATATCATGATCATGATAACTTAAAAATGAAAATCAAATGCAGTTTGCAGAAAATTAAACTTCATTTCACATTCCTTAACAACTTTGAGCTATACCCAGCTTAAACTAAAATAAAAACTACTTAAATCATTTATTATAATTCAAAACCCATGGACATGACATATACATATATCATCACCCTCATAGTGCTAACTTGACCTTTGACTCGTCGAGCTCTGTCTCTTTGTCAACTCCAACTCGTATCTCAATCCTGTGTATAAGGGAAAACCACACATATGCTAAGTAACTAAATGCTTAATAGTACAATAACAGCTTTTAAACTAAATCTCATATAAGTTCTTACATATATAAATACCTTTACCTCAATCATGATATAAGAATTATCTTTTTTCCATATTTCATTAGCTTTCATTTTCTTACCACCACCTACCTTGAAAGTAAACACCTATACAATACACATATACATGCATACAACCATCGCCACATAATATGGCACATCACTCATTATGCACACCATAACATAATATTCAACACAAACTCAAGACTCATTCGATCTTGTCTAGCATATCTCATGCACAAACCATAAGAATCAAGGGCGCCCAAATACTAAGCCTTAAGCCACCTCGTTTCTCCTAGTTGAGAGCGCCCAAATACCAAGCCTCAAGCCCTCAACTAGTAAGACTAAGAATGCCCAAATACTAAGCCTCAAGCCACCTTAGTCTTATACAAACAATGGTCAAAGGCACCCAAATACCAGGCATCAAGCCACTTTGACCCCCTACCATGGTACCATAATTTGTTTTACCCTTTCCCAGGCCTGAAAACCTCATCTAAACATTTCATGCATATCATACATTTCAATGTCAAAACATTTCCATACAATGGAATCATAAAATCATTCAATATTAAGGTTTACAACCAATGTTAATCAACTCTATCCTGGACCTAAAAGCTCCATATAAACATACCATAACATAATTTACTTGAATTCCACCCAAAAGTATCATTAAAAGGCTCATTATAAAGGTTCACCACTATTGTCACGGCTGTCATGGCCGTGAAGCCTGGTGGTGAAGGGTTCTCCCCCTTATTTCAGCAAGCTTCACAACTAGCTTCATCACTAGCCTGGTGGTAAAGCCTGTTGTCCCAATTTTTTCCGCACCCAAAATCATTCCAAAGGCACATCTTGTCATATCACATGCATATCCTAAGGTTCTCCCAAGTGAAACCTCCCTAGCAACACTTCATTCAACCATATATCATGCTCTAAACATGCCACCACACATATTTTTCCATATCACAATTATTCAAATAAATCAATATACAAGTTAATATCCATGCCCTTATTCATTCTAATTCATACAACCTCATTATTTTACACTATTTTACCATTTACTTCATTATTCTTTCATCTTAACAATTCATTCCATATTCACAAATATTACCTAACATGCCAATAACCTCATTTAAGCAATCAACACCCATTTCAACACGTAAACATGTTTATAACTCAATTTAAAACATGTATCTGTACATACCTCCATAGAATCGAGTAAAACTCCAAGTTTTAAAGCTTGTCCTTGCTCTTGGGTGGCTTCTCTACCATCCAAAACACCTCCTCTACACAATCATAGTCACATATCAACACATAAAATTCATAAAACTAGAAAATCATTAAACTCAACCCCAAACTCTTCAAGCTAGGTTTTTGCTCACTCAAATCTCATTAAAAACGCGGTTACTCACTTAATCTAACATCAAAGTGAGTTTTCCCTTAAAAAAACTCAAGATCATACTTCAATCCTCCCACTTACAAATAGGTCTCCACCCAAATTTAGGTAACTCTTATTAACCACTCAAAATCACACTAAAGATATGAGAAACCATGATTTCTTACCTCTTAATTAACGAAATCATCACTGATTAGCAAAGAATCCCGAGCTCCCTTCAAATCCCAAGCTTTCTCTCACTTACCCCTTCTCCTTCCTTGAAGAAAAACTCCAAATCCTTGCTCAAATCTTCCTCTAATATGTTAAATCTTATATTTTGAGGCTTAAAACCTTTCAAAGAATCATGAAGGAGGTTGGAATTTTAGAGAATTTGGGCATTCTAAGGTTTTAAGATGTTGAAAACTCAATTAAAATGGATTAAAACATGTGAAAACCCATTTATATTAGTCCCTTTCATAGCCATGACACTTTTTGGGTCTGGCCGTGAATGAATTTGGACAAAGAACCTAAAACACGACCTTCATGAAAAACCCCTTTCATGATCATGAATAATCCCTTTCACAATCATGAATAATCCCTTTTATGGTCATGAATAAACCTTTTAAGGGTTATGAATAAATCTTTTTATGGTCATGACAATTTTTAGCATAGTTGTGACGTTGGTTGTGAAAGGGCATAACTTGTTCCTATGATCGAATTTTGCTGAAATTCCACTTCTAAACACATCCTAAACATATGTAGAAATCATCCATGGGTATTTGATACACTTAGACTCAAGTTCATACAACTCAAATCATCACACAAAATGGGTTCACCACCACGCTCACAACTCAAGTTTACACACACATTGCTCACTTCAACTCCTTTAAAAGCTCACGATCTAAAACCAATCATTATCCCTCATATACCTTAAATATATTTTCTTAATCTTTCAATATATCTCTCATATACCTAACATATAACATCTATTCATTTATTTTAAATTCTTGCTTTTGATTACCAAAATGCCCCTTCATATGTCATTTATTCACATGTTCCAAATAAACCTTATTTAATAGATATTACATCCACATTCTCCTAAATGAAACATTTAAGAGTATCCACCTCCTCAATCATAATCTACCTATAATAGACAGATTTGAACATCTCATACTCCTTATTATCTGATTGACGAAAAGAAGTAGTTGGAGTCATCTTAGAGTCCTCAGAAAATTAGAACTAGATGGAGTTGATTCTTGCATAACTATAATAGCCTTGAGAAAAAAAATAAAAAACCACTAATTTCTTCTTCTCATCCTCTATAGGGATAATACTATTCAAATTTGTCTAAAACACAAACAAAATCCCAAAACATGTAAATCATAAATGTGAAATTAATAAACAGTAAAAATAACATAATTATAAAATAAATCAGTGGTATACTATCATTAAACTTTTGGTGTAAATTGGAAGAATTTTGGATAAAGCTTTAACAAAAATTGGCAAAAAAAAATTTAGGTACACCTTTGGTTTATTTAAGGAAAATCTTTGGTAAACATATGATAAAATTGGCTAAAAAGTTTGGATAAACCTTGGTTAGACATGAGTAAACCATGGGTAGAAATGAGTAAACTTTGGGTTATCATTTTTAAACCTTAAGTAAACCTTAAATAAACCACAAGTAAACCTTAGGAGAATCTTCAGTAAACTTTGGATTATCATTTTGAAACTTTACATAATAATCAATAAATCTAAACACAAAGTCTTAACACACACAAAAATTTATTTAATCTAAAACACAAACAAAAAAACATTAAATTGAAAGAAGAAAAGGAAAATAAAAGAATAAAAAAAATTACAAGAGAAGCCCTCTTTTGAAAAAAGGAACTTTGCATCATTTTGAATTGAGGAGTAAAAGTATTAAAATAAGACCAATTTAGAATATGTGACATAGAATTGATAACACAAGTAGCAAGTTTGCCTTCAGCCACCCAAACACATCTATCAAATTAGAGCCAATGGAAATCCCAATGATTATGTACCCAAACTTCTCTCTATTGTGAACTTTACTCTTTAGGGAGTTAATTGTCTCAAAATAAGCAATCTTGCTCCAAGGGTAGGTCTTATAATCACCACTATCAACAATGTTGAAATACTCAATCAACACCAACTTCTTGTATGGAGAAGCAAACACACTCCAAAAAATATAGAACAACACTCTTCGAAGCATCTTCATCATTTTGCCATTTTCTAGAAATGAAAAACTCTTCAATAGCATGCTTGGTCACCGTATCACTTCCACCAAAATACTTTTCTAAGAGACTACTATTATTACCCTTATATCTCATAGCATTATCATCACCGATACACTTTAAACCAACGATGACAACAAATTCAGCAATATAAAAACTCATGTGTTGACCGCTGATCAAAAACCACATCTCATCAATATTAGACTGGTCAATCTCCCACAATAACAGATTATGAACCAACTAATTTTTTAGCTTCAACTTAGGAAAATCTAAATAAGCACTGAAACAAGTGTTCTGAAACAATTCAAGTTGCTCAGTACTTAGATACTTTAACAGTTTCTCTTTTACTATATCTTTAACAAATAAGAAATTTAACTTTGTTATATAATGCTCCTTAATATTAATATATAATATGACATCCTAAAAGAAAAATAAAAGTAATTAGTATATATCAAATTAATGTACTGTAAATGGTAAACAACAAAAAACATATAAAACAACAGTAAACAATGGATAAGTATTGAACCTTGGATAAACTTTGGGTAATTCTTGAGTAAGGTTTACACAAGGTTCAATACTTATCCAATGCTTAATGTTTGTTTATGTCTTATGTTGTCTACCACTAACAATACATTAATTTGACATATACTGATTATTTTTTTCCTTTTTTTAGGATGTCAGATTGTATCTTAATTTTGAGAAGCATTATGTAGCAAAGTTAAACTACATATTTGTTAAAGATATAATGAATGAAAAGTTGTTAAAGTATCTAAGTTTTGAGCAACTTGAATTGTTTCGATGTTTATCTAGATTTTCATGAACTGAAGCTACAAAATCAGTTGTTGTGGGAGATTTACTAGTCTAACGTTGATGAGATGTGATTTTTGATCGGTGGTCAATGCATGCATTTTTCTATTGTTGAATTTGCTGTCATCGCCGGTTTGAAGTGTATTAATGATAAGAATGTTATGAGATATAAGGAGTAAGAGTAATAGTCTCTTAGAAAAGTATTTTGGTGGAAGTGATAAGGTGACCAAATAGGCTCTTGAAGAGTTTTTCATTTCTAGAAAATGGCAAAGCAATGAGAATGCTTTGAAGATTGTTATAGTTTGTGTTTCGCTTCTCTTTATAAGAAGCTGGTGCCGATTGAGCATTTCAACATTGTTGATAGTAGAGATTATGAGACCTACCGTTGAGGTAAGATTGCTTATTTTGAGACAATTAATTCGCTAATGGTAAAATTTACAATAGAGAGAACGATGGGTACATAGTCATTAGATTTCCATTGACTTTTCAAGTTTAGTTTTATGAATGTATTGGGGTAGCTAAAGATAAACTTACTACTCGTGTTGCCAATTCTGTGCCACTTATTTTGAAATGATCTTGTTCTAGTATTTTCACTTCTCAAGTCAAAGTGATGTAGAGTTCCTTTTTCAAAAGAGGGGTTCTTGGTATTTTTTATTATTATTTTATTTTCCTTTCATTCTTTCAATTTAATGTTTTTTTGTTTGTGTTTTAGATTATGTAATTTTTTTTATGTTTGGATTTATTGATTTTTATGTAAAGTTTCTAAATGATAACCCAAAGTATACCAATGTTTATTTGAGATTTATCCAAAATTTATCGAAAGTTTACCCAAGGTTCACCTAAAATTTATTCAAAATTTACCAAATGTTTACCCGAGATTTACCTAATATTTATTAAAGATTTACCTAAATTTTACTCAAGGTTTACACATTTCTATCCAAGGTTTACTCATATCTAGCCATGGTTTATCCAAATGTTTACCCAAGATATACTCATTTCTATCCAAGTTTACTCATATTTAGCCAAGGTTTATCCAATTTTTATCATATGCATGCCAAATATTTTCCTTAAGTATACCAAAGATTTACTCAAATTTTTTAACCAATTTTTATCAAAAGTTTATCTAAGATTTTTCCAATTTACACTAAAAGTTTACTAATAGTATGCCATTGATTTATTTTATAGCCATGTTATTTTTACTGTTTATTGATTTCAAATTTCTGATTTAGTTATTTTGGATTTTTGTTTCTGTGTTAGATAAATTTGAAGAGTATTGTCCCTACAAATGATGAGAAGAAGAAATTAGTGGTTTATAATCAATTCCATCTGGTTCTGATTTTTTTAGGACTCCTGAGATGACTCCAACTGCTTCTTCTCGTCAATCGAATGAGAAGATGTATGAGATTTTCAAACCTATTTGCCGTAGGCAGATTAGGATTGAGAAGGAGATGGATACTCTTAATTCATTCAAAAGAAGGTGGAGGAAATTTTTGCACATTTTCAGTCTTTAGAGTCAAATATTGATGCTTTGTTTTTTGAATAAGAATGAAGTTGATGGGGGATGAGAAATGAAGGAGAGAGATGAAGAAAGTAATTATGATGCTGAAGAAAAAAGTAGATCTGTATATGAAAAGAGTGAGGAGAGTGGTGATGATGATGATAATGAAAATAGTATTGAACAGGATAAAAAGAATGATGGCGATGATCACTACAAGAAACTGTTGAAAAAACGACATATAGATTCCCTCGTTAACAGCAACAGTTTGGCAAGGGATTAGCGATAGATGAAGGTATAAAATTACTATTTTGGTTAGTGAGTGAATAGCGACGGATCTGCAACGGAATTTAGCGAGAGGCATTTTCCATTGTTAATTCTGTCGCTATTTGTGGCGCCATTATTTGAAGCTAAATTTATTGGCTGAACGGCAATAGAATAGCAAGAGAATTTTAGCGACGGACCTATGTCCGTTGCTATGTGAATCTCAATTTCAAAATATATTTAGAGGGAATATTGAAAGTATTGGCGACGGATAGTAATCTGTCTCTAATATTAAAAGTATATAGCGATAGATACATGCCTTGCTAATCCGTCGGTAATCTTTAAACCTTACATGCCGTTGTACTGCCCCTCCCCCTCTTTCCCTTATCTGCTCCCGCAACCCAACCAATCCCCAACCTTAGCCTCACTCTCTGTCTCTCTCTCACCATTTAGTTTTTCTTTTCTTTGGCTGCTCCCATCCGAAGTTCGAAGACCTCATATGTCCCCTCTTGTGCTCCGTGTCTTTTGCCTGAGAGATATCCTATTTGTAGCCATTCAAAATTTTTCCGTGCGATTTCTCATTCTTGCAACTTCTCCATGCCGATTGACAATGCCATATTTCATTCTTTTTTAGTTTCCCTTTCCAAATCGTGGCATGTGGCTTTCTCTCTCCTCTATATGCAATTACAGATCTGTGCTACTGTTGTCGATATTGTACTCTTTGTAAAGCTCCTCATGATGGTACAACTCTCGTTGATTATACTTCTTGGTTTTGGATGATGTGTGCTTGTTATTGGCCTTTATTTAGTTTTTGAAGTTTGGGTGGAAGAAATGGGTATTAAGGGAGTTAATTTATCCTCTATTTCTTCGTAATTATGTCCTTGTATATAAATTTTTAACTGGATTTGCACATTTTTGTTTTATGCTGCAGTTATATTTTGCTATAGATTTGTTGTTTTAACAATTTGAGAACCGACATATGATGGTCCCTTGAGCTGCTGATTTAATTCACATCTAGAAGAACTAAACTTGCTTGTTTAGACACCAGTCGCACTTAACTCAATTAATTTATGGAATTATGTTATACCGTTCATGTTTTTCAGATCTTGTTGGGTTCCTTTGTGAGGGGAATATAAAACTGGAATTTTGAGGTTGGACTTCAATTTAATATTTTACTTTCATGTCAGAGTTTATTTTCTATATGGCATTTGAATGTTTTTTGTTCTACTCAATCTCTCATTTGTATAAGTACCACATTTATTGCTTAAAAATTTTCTTTACTGTAGATGGCAATAACTTTCGAACTATTTCATAAACAATCAGTCGTTATAAAGCATATCTGCCAATTATTTCCCCAACGCAGGGTAAGCTCACAAATAATGGATTTGTTTATTTTCTTCAAGCCACTCAAATGGCAAATAAATATATTTTTCAAATTCCATCCATATTTTCGATGAAGTTGATGAAAGTGTAATACTAGTTAGATTTGGTCATTAGGATACTAAAGATTGTTTCAGGTATCCAGCTAAATTTTATGGAATGAAACCCATGTATACACTGATAATTCATTTAGGCCATGAATGATAAATACAGACCATAAGAAAGCTTATTGTTATAGAATATGCAATCATTATTGCCAAGAAGTAGTTGAGAGATTGACAATAATTTGGCTCGGATGACTGTGGAATGTGCTTCTTGCATTTAGTTATCATGAGGAGAGCTGTGACAAACTGAATGGTAGAGAAACTTAGGGACTGTACCATCAACTTGATCTTCAATTAAAGAACTACTTGTATATTTACCTTATCTGTATTTTGTTAAAAGTGGTAGATGCATGGTGTTTTGCATTTAGTGTTTTGCAGATACATGGTGCAACTGCTAAATCTTGTCGTTCATAATTTGGCTTCCCCTGCACTTCATAACTCAGGATTTACAGTAAGTACTTTTTCTACTCCGTTAGATGGTAACAGTAACTAATTTTCTTAAAGACCATTGTCTTGTCCCTCTCTTTTTAATTTTTATTTCTATAGAAATTTTATGGATTTTTCTATATTCATATTCTTTTTACTTATAGCAAAAATGGAGAACTGTTTTGGCTTTTATTAAAGGACATAATTTGAAAACTTCTAGAGTAATTTTAAGTCTTATTTAATGTGGTTTGAAATGATTATTGGTATTGTGGGTGGGTCATTTTTCTATCGGGCTTGTGCAACCCTCGCATATTTTGTTGGGAATGGATATCCTCATATGATTTTACGTGTAAATATTAATTATGTTTGGATTTTTGTTTTTGCTTGTGATATTTTCCTAGCATAATTTTCTTGCAATGTTAAATTCTAGGAGTACTATGAATAAGTATTTTCAGTATCCTCATATTATTTTGTTACCACTATTTTCTTGCTTGTCCTTCTATGTTGTTGCCATTAAACAAAGACAAAGCCATGAAGAACAAAAAAGAGAATCACAGGCTCATTAATGGATGGTTGTGATCTTGTTACTTCAATGTTGTCTCATCATGGAACGAATAGGATTTTATTCCCTATGTAATATGATAGAATGGAAATACATTATTGCATGAGCATACATTGATCTTCACGATCTTGATTTTTATAATCTTGGAAATATATTTTATTCCCAATATAATATGATAGAATGGAAATAAATTGATCTTCAAAATCTTTTTTTTTTTCAATTGCAAGCTTTCTATTAAGACTATATATTGGTTTAGTTAGTTGGCTGAATTTTATTTGTAGTTAATAAATATTGAATTTATAAATATGATTTACTAATATTGAAATATAATTTAGCAATTTATTTGTATTTAAAATGAATTTATTTCACTGCCTTTATTATGATGGAAGAGTAAATTCATGTCTGCAGGTTTTGTCATGATAACTTAGTGACCTGTTCTTGAGATGGTAGTGTTATTATTTGGATTCCAAGATTACACAGATCACATGTATGCTACTAATCCCTGAATTATGTTCTTTTTCACCCTTCAATTTATATTAATTTGAGTCAAATAACCTAAGAAATATCAAAGATGTGATGTTTTGATTTTTGAACAAAAACTATATATTTCTTCTTTCTCAAGGGAAAGTTGGCCAATGGATCTGATCATATCATTTGAAAGTTCATCCTCCACCAATGCCTCCTCAACCTCCATGAGGAGGTCCACGTTAGAGAATCCTACCAACTCCTCGTGGTATGGGTTCTAAGGCACTAACTTTCTTTAGTCATACCTCTTCTTGCAACTCTACAGCTAGGTCTCAGGTTTTTGACATCCCTAGTTCTATTGAGACTCGAGTTTTGAAGAATATGCAGTATCAGATGCGGTCGATGTTAGAGGAGGAGATGATGGTCCTCCGTACAGAGGTCCGACATTTGATCAGATAGGTTCCTACATAGTTTTTGGGTCAAGGCACATCTTCTTGTAGTACAACACAACAGTAGCAAGACCAACAACATCTGCAAGACTAGCAGATAGCCCTTTTTTCTATTTTTTCCTTTAATGTTCAGATTTTTTGATTAAAATGTACTTGGCGAGAAACATTTTATTATGGAGTTGAATTTCAATTTCAATTTATTATATTAGATTTCATTTAAAATATGAAATAAATTTTAATAAAAATACTTAATTTAAAATTAACGGCAGATTAGCGATAACTATATAAATAATTAAAAATAATTTAGCGACGGCCATAGCGACAAATTAGGTCCCTTGCTAATTTAGCGATGGATATATCTGTCACTAAATTAAGCGAGAGATCTGGATGCCTATATTTAGCAAGAAACATTTCTATTGCTAATCAGTCGCTATTTTTTAGCTATAAATTAGGTTACTCACTAATTTTTTGTGAGGAACATTTTTGCATGAGACTTATTCCCTCACTAATCCGTCGCTAATTAGCAATGGATCTATTGACATTTAGCGACAAATTTGTTCGTCGCTAAACTATCATTTTCTTATAGTGGATGATACTGGTAATGATAGAGGTGATGAATTTAGAGATGAGGATGGTAAAGAAGATGGTGGTGGTGAAGTTAAAGATGCTAAGAGTGAAGGCGGTGAAAATATAGATAGTAAAGCTGATGATGTTGAAAGTGATGTGAATAAACTTAGTGCTGATATTGATGACAATGATAATGATCCAAGAAATCCATTTTCATTTGTTTCTAATTCTGAAAAAATAAATGTGATCCTATATTGGAAGTTGCTGAAGTTCTTATTGCTGTTTCACAACTAAATGTAAGGGATTAATGATTGTTTAGTGATTGTTAAATATTATTAAAAGTTTACTTTATATATATTCATTAGTTATTGTTTATATGTTGATTCATTACTTTTTATTTTTGTAGGACGTGAATGTTAGAGATAATAAAGATTCAGCAGATTTATTTTTTAATGATGGTGTCCTGACTGAAATAGATGAGATTGAAAGAAGTAATCTTATGTTTAAGAATATTGTGGGTACTGATTATGTTTCTCAAGAACATGTAAGTTTTGTTTGTTTTTTTATTATAAGATTTTATTTTTATGTTTTAGTCAATAGCCTTTGAATTTTTTCTAAGATTTTACCCATGTATACCTAAGATTTATCTTAGCTTTATCCAATGTTTGCTAAAGACAAGATTGGAAAAATTGGCCCAGCCAACGAATTAGGAGAGGCAACGGGTCACAGGTTTAAAGTCAAATCGTGGTCAAACTGATTTATATAATATTTTCATAAAATATAATCTAACTCATATATAATAAGTTAATAAAGCATAATATGTCTCATACATAATAAAAATAGAAACACAATATATGTTCCATAAACAATAATATGTTCAAAAAGAATAATATCCGTAATATAATTAAAAAAAAAAAAGCCTACATAGTTGGCCTCCATTATACACAAAGATGGAATTCCTCAAATTTATCGAACAATTATTGTGATTATATACATCTTTTTCGATATATTCTTTAGTTCTTTCAAAAGTTATCACATGTAACTTTATAAAACTTTCCCATATTTCTCTGCATCATGCAGTGCATAACAAAATAAATATAAGCTTAGAATATACATAAAATCACTAAATTACTTATATTATTCTTATTTTAAACTTATTATAGTTTTTTAAAGGTAAAATTGAATCATGGTATGAAGGAATAAGTGGCAATTCTATGTTAACAAAAAAACCATGAAAACCGTCCAAACTTGGTCGGTTCTCGATTGAACCGGCCAGATTGACGGTTTTCACATTGGCCCAACTCCCTCCCAGTTTCTAGTTTCAAAACCACCCAGCCTGATGACCGATTTCCAAATTTTTCGGTTGAACCGACTGAGCTGGATTTTGCAAGCATGACCTAAGATTTACCATAAGTTTATTTAAAATTTACCTAAAATATACATATATCTGCCCAATATTTACCTAATATATACTCAATAACTATTATTTATCCAAAATTTATACAATTAATACCCATGTTTGCAAAATATTTATCCAATGTTTACTTAGTGTATACTCAATACCTAAGGTTTACCCAAAATTTTTAAATTCCTAATAATCAAACAGATTAGAAACTTTATATGATAGCTAAGGTTTACCTAATGTATACTCAGTAGTCATTATTTATTCAAGATTTACCTAGTAAATACTCAATACCTAAGATTTACCCAATGTATATCTATGTATACGTAAGATTTACCCAAATTTAGCTTTTTTTTAATGTATTTTTTTATGGGTTTGTTTGAGATTGAGTTTCGGAAAAATGTTTTTTGAAAAAAAAATTTGTATTTTGTATTCTTTTTAGTTTTAAAAATTACTTTTAGTAAAAACAGTTAAATATATATTTTTTCTAAAAATATGTTTGAAAATATCAGTTTGTAAAAAATTTAAAAATTCAATCAATTAATTCAAAACATACTTTGAAGATACTTAATAGCAATTCTAAACACCCACTATATATGATATTTACTGTATATTGAGCTTAAATTTTTGTTCATTTTCAACTTTTTCAAAATGTTGTAGTAGATTTAAATAAAGACTCATATTCTTTTTGTAATTATAATATATTAGAGAAAATTGATTCAATTGTGAAACAACATGTAGAGTATATTAAACCAACTGGTAATTTTTTCTTCCCATATTTATTTTATGTTATTATTTAATTTATTATATACTGTGTTTACATATGTACTGTTATTTTTTAACATGCAAATCATGTGGATGTTGTTGCCCTTGTTGGACCATCTTTTACTCTACCCACTCCCACTCCTGATAGCCAATTGGATTAGAAAGATGTAGAAGTTGAAGAATATACTGATGATTCTGATGTTGTTCTAGTTGTTCCTGCTCCTAAAAAGGTAGTAGAAAAAAAGGATATAGAGGGTGATACAATGCAAGAGAAAGGGCTAGAAGTTGCTAATATTTTCAAAAGGAATATTAAATTGGGTGAAATATTCTTTTGTCAACAAGTTTGGTTCAACAGCAGAGGGTGCAGGTTCTGAGCCAATAGGAGAATTGAAATTTTCTTATCCTTTTAATGATATTTTTCATGAAGAACCTGCATATACTGATCAATTGGTATTTTATGATTGGATTATGAAAGGGCTTTTTAAGAGAAAAATGTAAACCTTTGAACATTCTTATTAAATATATTTTTTTTATCTTTCTTTTGTTTTCGTGTTTTATTAATTTTTTTTTTTTACTTTTTATAGTGGTAATAAATTATATAGAGTTGGTGAATATTAGATCAAGCCTGGACTAGATTTGGGCATTTTTACTGTATATAAGAAGAGTTGGCTTTACTGGATGTGTATTCGTAATTTTGTATGATTCTGTAAGTTTTTTTTTTTTTATTAACAACTAATTTTTTATTTTACAAATATTGATTATTGTATTGTATTTAGTAAAATTTTACTCTGTTTATGTATCATATACTTGATTTTTGCTGAAAGTATACTCAAAGTTTACCCAAAGTATACTCTAGATTTACCCTTATTTGTCAAGGGTTTATCCAATATATACCGAATGTTTACCCAAAATATACTCGAAGCATGGTGTATCCAAAGTTTACTCCTACTTTTCTAAGGTTTATCCAAAATATGCTAGAAGTTTACTCAAAATATACCCGAAGTTCCTCCTAGTATGCCAAGGATTACCCATTGCATATCAAAGATTGACAATGTTGACTCTATTAACTGAATATTTATGCATTTTGTGATTGAAATTGACTCTGTTTTATTATTTGCAGCACCTTGACATCATCTTCCATTACTTTAGAAAGAGATCTAAAAATGGAAGGGAATGTCTTGTAAGTTCACCGCTACAAACTATCTTTTCCATTCTTACATTCATGCATTACATGACCAATATGAGAAAGCTCAAAAAGATAGTTTTGTAGTGTCCATAAATGACAATGTTATCACTGAAACTACATTGGGGCTACGAATTCAATCAAATACCTCATCAGTGGAAGTGGACCTTGTTCAATTTCTAGTTAATGTGACAAAGAAAGATTATTGGATTCTTGGCAGGCTTAATTTTGAATATATGTGTATTTATATCTACAATTCACTATCAAGTGCTCAGCAAAAGTTTATTGCTGTTAAGGCTATAAAGCTTTATTTCATGATGCTTATGCCTTTTCTTACTATAACTGGTATGTATATTGGCATGGCCAAGATTATATGAAATCTGAGAGTATGCCAAGAGGAAACCAAAAAATACTTTTGATCCGGTGGAAGTTGAAGGTCCGCTACAATAAGAATCTGCATGAGTATTAAATGTTGTTTTTGTTTTGATATTTCAATTGATTGTTTTTATCTAATTTTTTGCTTTTAATTTTTTCGGTTATTATGGGGCATTTGTTTGTTGAGCACTTTATGCTTGGCAAGGATATTCCTCCCTAATTTGACATTGATCTATACAGAAATAGGCTTAATGTATCATTATGGAAATATATTAAAGCTAAATTGGATGGCACAACTAAAAGTGAGGGTGAGGATCATGGATATGGAATGTTAAAGAAAGGGAGAAAGGGTTAAACTAGATAAGAATTGTATTTTCTTTTTACTTTTGAGTTTGTTTTTGTTTGTTTTTTTTTAAATATAATATAAATATAATTCATTTATACTATTGTCTCAAACAAATTTCAGATTTTGATAGTTACTTTGTTATTATATGTGATGTTAACGTTTATTTTAAATCCTTGGTTATTGTGGGTATAGTTTTTAGTAATATTTTTGGTATTAATTTATGCAATTTTAATTGTTATACCAGTGGCTAATTTATAGTTTACCTTATGATTTATTGAAGATATTACAGATATTTATTAGAGATATGTTATAAGTTTATTTTATATTTATTTAAAATTTATTTAAAATTTATCCAAAATTTTTTAAAATTATTATAAATATTTACTAGAAATATATAAAAAATTTATTCAAAATTTAATCTATTTTTATAAAAAATTTATATAAAATTTAATCAAGGTATTATTTAATACGGTATCTGATTATTATTTTATATGATACATACTGTTTACCATTGCTAAAAATTATCATTTATTCAAACAGAAAATTTAGTTGAACAATTGCGTTCATTGCACGTTTCTGTTGTTACACGACACTGTCACCTCAATGAAGAAACATGACATTATGAGTTTGTACGACCTGCTGTTAACAGATAGTTGACGGCAACACTGTTTGACTAAATTGAAATTTTAACTTTTCTTTTTCGAATAATAAAGATCGCTTCTTAAAGTAGAGATATTGTTTTTTTTTTTTCTTTTTTTAAATAAGAAGGGCATATAGTAAAGTAGCGACCTTAATTTTTAAGGAAACAATAGGGTCACTATTTAAACTAACGAGCTTGATGTTTCATTTTTTAGAAAACAATAATATAGCAAATATTATAAGTGATTTGAAGCCTTTGTAATAACTTTTTAATTAAAAATTATAGATAACAATAAATTTTAATTTTTTAATTGAGAATTGACAAAAAAAAAAAAGTACTGATAATATATATAATAATAATAATAATAACATCTTCACATTTAAATATTTAGTTTACATCATTAAAAGTTAATATTTATATAAAGTTAAAGAAATATCAACGTCCTCCAAATTGTCTTGCTGTGTTACAAGCCGGTTGTCTTCTGTTGCATCTTGGTCGTTGGCTTTTAAATATTGTACCAATTAATCTGCTGGGCTTAATCTCCTTATATGTGTAGTTTGTATCTTCTTCTAGAATAGGACCCTCAAACAATGCATTGCCAAATGTTGGACCCGTTGTATATAAAAGTATAATCCATGGAGAAGGAGAGTGGAACCACTTTTCAAAAGGTCCAGTCCAAGCCTGATTAGATACGAAGAAAGAGTTTGCTTGTGATGGATTAATGTCATGTTGGATTGGTGCAGAGTCTCCTAATATCCAAGTCATATGCGGAGGATACAAAGAGTAGGATGTCCTCGCCTAGATGACCCAGAATTATATGATGCTAATGTCTGAAATGGCCCAGACATCGAATCTGAGAGCGGAGTAATATGATTGTATGGCTACTGACCATTATATGCAGCAAAATAATGGAATAGACACGCATGAAGTGGAAAGAGGAATTATTAGAACTTCCCATTGACATTTGAGAAAATTTCTTGATCGAGTCCTACGTCACATCAGCCGTGGTGGATCGATGTTTGCTTCTTTAATGATCGTAACATATGAAAAAGATAGTTGAAGCTGTTAAACAGCACAAAACATGCTATCATTAATCTGGTGGATTTCGTCGACATCATATGCATACAATCATACTACTCCACTCCCAGATTTAATGTCTAGGCCATCTCAAACATGTGCATCTGATACTTCTAGGTCATCTATGCAAGGACATCCTACTCTGTGTATCCTTCGCACATGACTTGGATATTAGGATCTTCTGCACCAATTCAACATAACATTAATCCATCACAAGCAAACTTTTCTCCGTATTTAATTAGGCTTGGACTGGACCTTTTGGATAATGGTCTTACTCCTCCATGAATTACACTGTTACATATGACGGGTCCAACATTTAGCAGGTGTGCATTGTTTGAGGGTCCTTCGATTATGGAAGAAGAAACAAACTACATAGATGAGAAGGTTAAGCCTAGCAAATTAATCGGTACAACATTTAGAAGTCAGCGACCAAAATGTAATAGAAGATAACCAGCTTTTAATGATGTGGCATAGTAGGATACGTTGGAAGACATATTTTTTCGCTTTGTATAAATATTAACTTTTAATGATGTGAACTAAATACTTATATGTTAAACTGTTAATTTATATAAATATATTTATTGTCATTTTTTTTTTGTTACTTTTCAACTAAAAAATTTAAAATTTATTGCTATATATAATTTTTAATAAAAAAAATTATGGCAAAAGCTTCGGAACACTATATTTTCAATGTATTGTTTTAAAAAAAATTAACATCAAAGTAAATACTTCAAGTAGCGACCCCATTATCTTTTAAAAAAAAAAAAATTTAAATCAAGGTAGCTATTTAAGGTAGTGACCTTTTTTTTTTAAAAGTTGCTACTTATTGTCTTTGTTATTCTTAAAAAGATAAAAATTTCATAATGGTAGACACTCTTACTATCAACTATAGGGTGTACGCGGTATGTTCCAATTTAGAGATTGTAAAATCTTCAGAACCATATTGAAATATTAGAAATTTTTAAATATAAATATTGTATTATCAAAAATAAATCTCTATATTGTATTGTTTAGAAAATTTGGAAAAGTTCGGTATAATTCTTTAGTTTTTTCGGTGCTAAATAATACAGTATAATATAATACAAATAGTTCAATACTTAAATAGTATAATATATATAAATATAAAAATTTGATTACAAAAGTAAAATTTGATGCTAAATTTCATAGTTGCATACAATATTGATACCGTAATAAATTCTTTAAAATGTTCATGCTCAATAAATATAAATAGCAATTTATTTTTGATAATCATTCTAACTAAAATTTTTCTACCAGATTATTGATTAAATATAAAATATTTTTTAAAATTTTATGTTTAGAAGTTTGAAATTTGTATGAGAAATATAATAGACTATATGATAATAAAAAAAAAGTATATTACTATGGGATAATTGCCAAAAATAAACTGAACTTTTAAGATTATATCAAAATTAAATTGTACTTTTTATTTTTTTATTTAAATTTAATAACTTTTAAAATTTTATTAAAAAATATTATCAATTTGTTTATTTTAATAAAATTTTGCTGACATGATATAAAATTTCATCCAAATTAAAATGGATGTGCTGACTAGGAAGCTGATTCATCTTTAAAACTTTAAAAAGCCATCGTTTTTTTCCTAAAATTTTAAAATATAAATCTTTCTTTAAATTTGTCAAATAATACATGAAGCTATCATGCTTAGGAGCTGTCTAGTTAGCAGAGTAATGAGAAACAAAAATTTTACTGTAAGTAAAATTTCGTCGGAAAGATTTAGTTTTAAAATTTTAGGAAAACAAAAACGATAGCGTTTTAAAATTTTTAAGATAAATCAGTTCCCTAATCAGCAGAACATTTTTAATTTCACCGGAATTTTATGTTATACCAGCAGAATTTTACCGAAATTCATAAATTGATAAAATTTTAAAAAGTTTGTGTACTTAAATGCAAAAAATAAAAACTATAATTTAATTTTGATACAACATTAAAAGTTCAATTTATTTTTAGTAATTATCCTTGTTATTATTATACTACAGTAGAGGATTAAAAAATATATAATTAAGTTTGAATGATTACAAAAAATATAACTAATATAATTAAGATAATAAAAAAAATGACTTTAGTAGTTGAATATATATGATTAAAATAAATTTATATACTTAAGGATTTATATAATGAAAAAAATGATATCAGTGGTTGATAAAATTTATAAAATAAATATGTCATGAATCCATATAAATTATTTATTAATAAAATTTAAATCAGTATATAAATTTAATGTAATGTAATTATCTTACTAAGAAAAAATATAACATACCAAAGAATTAATATAATTATAAAAAGAATATCAGTAGTTGCTAAAATTTATATGATAAATGTATCACATATTATTTATTAATAAAATTTAGATTAGTATATATAATATAATTATTTTGATGAGAAAATAATATAATACATCTGAAAATTAATATAATTAAGGACAAAGATATTAATAGTTGCTAAAATTTATATGATAAATGTGTCACAATCCATATATATTATTTACTAAATAAAATTTAGATTAGTATAAAGTTTAATGTAATTTAATTATATTAGTAAAAAATAATATAAATATATATTGTAAGCTAATAATATAGTAATATTTAAAATTTAAATTATTGGGTATATAAATTTATAAGTATGTAATTTTACGATTATTTAATTTATATATATAGTGTCTACTTTAATTATAAAATATATAAATATATAAATTTATTAAGTATATCCATTAAATATATATATTTTATTTATTAATATAATTTAAATTATTATATAAGCTTAATATAATATAATTAGTATATTTTTATATTTATATATCAATAGCAAAGGAAGTTTGTTGATTTGGTAGTACATTTAATTTAAACTTTTATATAAATTATAGATTCAAGTGTTTATACTACCATCATAAAATTTTTATCATTATAAAATTTTTAATTATTTAAAATCATTGCTATTATAAATATCATATTAATGTTATTAAATAATTAATAAATTTTATTCATATTGAATTTTATTGAATTCAACTTTATATAAGTATAAATTTAAGTTATATTATATTTGTATAATAAAACTATAAAAACTATAAATAATTATATATATAATTTATTTAATTCTTGTTAGTTATTATATATATTAAATTTTAAATATTTAATATCGGTTATTTTGTTACAATTCAGTTCTAAAATAATTCAGTACAGTTTTCAGTCTAGATATCGGTAAAAAATCCAGATCCATCAAAATTAAAATCAACGGTCTAATTCAATTTGATTCTAGCTAAAAAGTTAAAGGTACAATTTAGTCTTAGATATTTTTTTCTAACTTTTCAGTCCAATTTAAAAAGATTTAGGATCTGTATACACCTCTACAATCAACTGTACTATAGGTATAAGATCGATACTATAATTTATCAAACTCGTGTAATTGAAATTCAACCTCTTTCTTTCTACCTGTTAAGAAAATATATAGTTGAGAAAATATTTCTCTAACCCGCCTATATATGTAATTATTTTTTTACTTAAGTAAAAAATCCATCAAATAAATAGTATTTATTTAAAACTTGGCATATAAATTATCTATTAACTAATTTATTTGGAATTCAAGAATATATAATTCATTAAAAATTATTATAATAAATATTAAAATTTATATAATAGAGCACATAAATAAAATAACTAACAATCAAATACTAAAAAAATAAAAACCGAACAATTCAAAAGCAACGCATTGACAATATCAAATAAAGTTGATTATAAAATTACATTACTTAGACTTTATCCACTCGTCATTTTAGATCTACAAAATTTAAATATACAAATCTTAAGAACTTTTTGCAATTACAATTTTATACGTTCATTTTTTTTTAATATTTTATACATATATATTTTTTAAGTTTCTTATCATTCAATTTTTTTTTTAATATGTCAAAAGCCATTATATATCACAATTTTTAAGTAAATTTTTACACGTTTAATACATTGATGTAATTTATATATCGAATCTGAAACTTTATACATATATTTTTTATATGTTTCTTATATTAATATTTCGAGAAATTTGAAATTAATTAGTAAGCAAATCCTAATAAATTTTTCTACCATTTTCTTCATATTTTCATTTATTTTTGTATATTTACACAAAAAAACAATCATTTTCTACCATCACTACAAGAAAAAAGCTCAAATAGCGATGGAAATTAATGACGGATAGCAATCCGTCACTCAATAGTGACGGAAAAGCAAATGGCTACAATTTAAATATTTAGAAATCACAAGTGCCGAATTTTGTAACAGAAATTTGTGACATATTTCATCCATCGCTAATTCATTACTAAAATTGGCGGCAATAATTAGCGTCTGAATTAGTGATAGTTTAGTGAGAAAATACTTGCGACAGAATTGTTTTGTCACTAGTTCTGCCCAAATGTTTTTAAATTTGTATTATGAATGTATAGTGATGGACATCGATCCATCACGAAAATTGTTAGTTAATTTATTGATTAAATTAGCGACAGATGGAGTGTCGTCGCTATGTTTAGAAATTATTTAATAATTACTAATAATTAATTAATAAATATAAATAATTGATAATTAATTAATTAATAAGATAATAATATTAATTAAAATAAAATAAAAATAAAGAAACTAATAATATTAATCAATAGAAAATTTTTTTGATAGAAAATAATTAAAACGACGTAGTTTGCTTTCTTATATAAACTTAAAAACCCTAAGTGGTATCAGTTGTCTTCTTTGAAGCCCCTGTCTTCCTCTTTTCTCCTGCCGCGACATTCTTCTCTGGTCTGTCTCTATCTCTCGCGCCCCACGCCTTGTCGTTCTCCTTCTACCGCACCGCTGTCGCTAGAGATTCACTTTGCTTCTTTTCTAATCAAGTGAGTTACCAATTTCTTATTTGTTGATTTTCGTTCATTTTTCTGTTATATATTGTTGTTGTTGATTAGAATGTTTGGACTTGATAATGACTCAAGCTACATAGAAGCAACTTTTAGGAGAATAACTTGTATCAAATTGCGGAAATAACTTGCATCTTTTCTCTTTCTAACAAACTAACATACGTAGAGGAGAAGTCTCACTTCTAATTCAAGTCCATTCATAGCAGAATTCTCTCCCCTTGTCCCCATTAAAACCCTAGATTCCTCTTCCATTATCCATAGGTACTCTTCGTCCTCCTCCTCCCTTATGTATTTCTCTTCCTTTTTTCTTTTTAATTATCGTTTTGTTATTTGGACTCTACGTTTTCCTCTCAGATACGTCCCTATTCTCTTCATTTTCTCTGTTTTTAAGTTTACTTTTTCTGTTCTCATATTGCTTACTCATTTCAGTTTTGAAAATTTTTAAGCTTTTCCACATTTTCGAATTTATTTTATACGTTAAATCAACACAATGCATGGTCGTATGCTTGTAGCTGCTTAAGTTTCTTTATGCTGTTGCTTTGGAAGTTCTTATATTTTTTCTGAATATTTATTTTTTTTCCTATTTTTGGTGGCTTTTTTTTTTTTGGAATTTTGAAGCAGTAATGCTTATTTTTAATGGTTAAAATGGAGTATGGTGGGATTGTATGATATTGTGTAGGCAATTCTAGAAACTACTATAGTATAATGTGTTTTGAAGCCATTTTATTATTATATGTTTGTTGCCAAAGTTCAATTGGATATATGTGTTTGTTCTATACTGCTACTTGATGCAATTTTTTGTTACATTATTTTAATTTTATAAGCTTCATTGTTGTGTATGAGAGGAAAAGCAACTAAATTTTTCCACATTTCAAACTTGGTGTATCTCACACTTATTTGTGCAATTGGTGTTGAAATCATATTCCTTTAGTCATTGCGATCAACCACATTGCCTATTTCTTTTTTTCTTTTTTTTTATCTTTAGTCATTTGATTGTTGCATGCTTTGTAATGATTTATGGTTCAGCTAAGGTAGAAGGCTCATGCTACAATTCCTTGGTATCAAATGAAGTGAAAAGTATTGAGCCTACTTGAAATTTTAAGGTCTTAGATAGCTAGTTTTACTAAATTTGACATGAAAACTCTAGTAGTCTTGAATTTCTTTGTCAATTTGCCTCACTTATGTTCGTTTGCTCTTGATGTGAAATGGCTTGGATTATTGCCTCTTGGTTTGTTTTATTCCCTTTGACGTGAGAATGTTTTTGCTTTGAAGTTAGTAACATGAACTGCATGCTTACTTATCATGATTTCAATTGATTTTTTATGTTGTAATAAAGTGATAAATAAGTGCTTAAGTTCTGGTGAATCAGATAGCTAGTTGCAACAAGAAAATGAAACAAAACATAAAGCCTATTTGATTTTTTGATATTTATGGAATTTCTTATTTACATGTGATTTGTATTTTTAATATTGTTTCATATTTAGTTTTATACTTTTATATATTCTAATAAAAAATTTAATTAATTAACAGTATTATTCTTAAGATTTAATTAAGTTTTATACTTTTAAGATGTAAACGTAAAATAAGATAAGCAAAATGAAACTGATCAGTAAAATGACTCAATATTTAGAGATTTATTGACATTATCTTTAATAGTACATTTACTACTATTGACTAATATGTATATGGGTCGCACATCATTCAATGATATAGTACATGGTAGAGGCAGAGTTCTTGCATATTCTGGAGGATGATCAACAAATAGGAGCATTCTGTCATACCATCCACCAGTACCACAAGTGCATATTCCACCACAGCCTTCATCACAACTTCAGCTGTCAACGTCTTATGAGCAATTGCCACAACCATCATCATCTTATACATCAAATCCAACTGCATCATCCCTTGTCGTTGGTTCATCCCAACATTTGCAATATGAGACATCAGTGGCAGAGTCAACTAATGGTAGATGATGACTAGATCTTGATCTTAGGAGGTAATTATTATTATCTCTCTTGAAATCATTCAATTTTTTTATTAAGTCAATGTTTGATGAGTTGTTTATTTGTGTATTATACATCATAGTGAAAGTTTTTTATAGTCCCATGTGGCTTCTACAAATATCACTAGTAGTTTTTTGCTTCATATAAGTGATAAAGGACATGCATGGAAGACTGTACCTAAGGATGTGAAGGATTTCTATTGGCAGGAGTTTAAGGTAAAACACAAATAATTAAGTTAAAAAATTATGATGAATTGCATATGACTTTATTATTTATTTATTTATTGTGTTTGATTGATTGTTAGAGGCCACGTAATATATAGATGAAACTTTGCTTCTTGTGTTTGATTGATTAGTTGATATTGAACATTTAATCTCTCATATGATGAATTGGTTGTTAGATGCCTTATATTTGAGGTTGGGTTACTTGTGTTATAAAAAAAACTCTACCAAAATTTTAGTTTGATCTTACATAATTTATTTTATATGTCAGTTGCAATTCAAAAATAAGTCTTATATGTTGGTTTTTTTCTATTTTAAGAAGAATTTATCTGAGATTCAGATTTTGAGAGGGCAATCAAGCATAGATGGTTCAAATAGGCTGCTTCACGTTATAGTGACACTTTAAGTAGGTGGAGAATATACATCACAATCCTAGAGGATGTTTGGGATAGTTGGCAAAAAGAATGATCCACTGCTCAGTTTAGGCAGCGGTGTATCATTGCCTCTAAGAACAAGCAAAGTGAGATAGGCGGCTCAGGTTCAGGTCCCACACGCTACCTAGGGGGTTCTATATCCTTGTTTGAGTGTAGTGCAACGATGGTATATTCATTATGAAATATTGACTTGAATTTGTTACTTTTTAAATTAATATAAGGGTTGTGAAATATATGTTCATAAATTTTTAACTTATTTATGTGTTATGCATCTAATTTTGTAATTAATATATTTTTTTTATTTTTTCATATCAAACAAAAGAGTTAAGACATGAACCAAATCCTATAGAACTTTTTGAGGCGACTCATGCAAGAAAGACAGCTTCAGGAATTGAGTATGTAGATCAGCAATTCAAGGTTGTTGCAGTAAGTGTTTACCAAACTTATAAAATTTTCCTATGAAAAAATTCATCAATTTGCCTTTTCAGTTAATTTCATGCAATTTATAAGTTTGCTTGTTTAAATTTGTATTGCAGGATCGAGTGCAGGCCCTTAGAGAGACTGCTTCTCACGCAGTGGAGGGATAGAACAAGCCACATGAATTAGATTTGAGGCAATTATTTTGCATAATTGGGAAGTAACTGGCAGCAAGAAAAAGCAGCAAGTATACGGGATGGACAGTAAGGCACTATATTTCCATAGTGGCACCTCCTCTTGCTCCACTGCCACCTCACCAAACTCGAATGCAGAGCAACTGCGAGCTATCATTATGCAAGATATGCAGCTTATGCAAGAAGAAATGTGCGCTAAGATGCGAGAAGAGATGCATGCTCAAATTCGGAAAGAGAAGCATGTGGAGATGCAAAAAATCATAGTAGAGATGTCTCTTTTTGCCAAACATTCAATTCAATCTTCACAGAGAGATCCACCTCACTTTGATGACATCTAGGACTATATATGTTTAATCTTGTAGGATTTTTAATTATTACATATTTATCAAGACATCATATATAAATTTAAATGTAACTTTTAAAATATTTTGCTATTTATTCATAATTTATTTTATCCAATTCAAATTTAAAATTGAAAAAAAAAATCAAATTTAACTACGGATAACATGTCTCTCACCAAACTCTGGGTCATATAGTGACGGAAACAATTTCGTCGCTAAATAACCAATACATCAGTGATGGAAAAAATCCATCATTATTTTCTGACGACAAGTCTGTCACAAATTTGCCACTAATTTGGTCACTTTAGTGATTGCTTCGACCACATTTTAGCGACAGAGAAGCCGTCACTCATTAATTAGTGACGGAATTTTAATTCGTCACTAAAATTTTGGGGATGAGTAAAACTGCAACAGAATAATTCTATCACTAATAATGTTTAGTGACAGATATTTGGCCGTTTGTGATGGAATTTGCCATCACTAATTTGTTTTTTTCTTCTAGCGTATTTCTTAGCAAAATAATATAAATGATCTGATGCAAAAGAAAGATGATAAGTAAAAATAAAATTATATCCAAAAAAATATATTTTTTTTTAGAGAAACAAAATAAATATCATTATCATCTTGAAAACCAAAGTAAATAACCTGAGCAGGACAATGATGAAATTCACAAGGAAGAATTGGGAATATCCAAAGACCACTAGCTTTGTTCTACAAAATGCAATGGATGCAGATTCATGAGGACGAACTGAATTAGAGAACAAAATCTAAAACAATATTAAAGCAAATTATTAACATCAATGAAGAAATTCCAATCCGTGGACAGAGAGTCTTTTAAGGGAGTGTTTGAGATTGTTGTTAAGTATTTTAAAAGCAGATTTTGAATTTTTTTACTTTAACTAATTGATTTTTCAAATTTTTTATAAACTGTTTTTTTCAAATATACTTTTGGAAAAAATGTTTATTTACCTGCTTCTACTAAAAGTATACTTCAAAAAAAAAAAATTAAAAAGACAATTTTTTTTCGAAAATCGTTTTTCCAAACTTAATTCCCAAACGACTATAAGAAGAGAAGAACATATGTGCAGTTGCTTCCCTTTCTCCTTTTAGAAGTAGAAGCCGCTTGTCTAAATTATTTCACTTTTCAGAATGATCTGACATTTCATAATGGCATTTTTAGTGTTATTTCATTTCAAAAAAGTTAGTCACCCTACCTTGTTTGTTTGTTTGTGAAGGAAGGAAAATAAGAAAAGAAAGAAAAATGACTTTTATTTTTCATCCTCAAATGGAAACTATGGAAAAAGGAAAATAAGGAAGTAAATATAAATGCTTGCCTTGTTTGGGAAGGGAAAGAAAATAAAGAGGGGAGGTAAGATAATTTTTATTTTCTATTTTCCATTTTTCCCTAAAACGGAGAGAAAACACGAAGGAGTTGTTAAAAAACATCACTATCACTGATAAAATTGTTGTTTTATCCGTGATTATTATAGTAAAGCATTTAATATTTTATAAAATGATGTGCAAAAAAGGTAAATATGTAATAATACAATTTTTTTCCTCTCACAATAAATTATCTAAATAAAGGAAAATATGTCTTTTTTTTTTTTTATCTACCTTGTAATATTATTTATATTACTTCAATCCAAAATGTGATGAACAAAAATAAAATTGATTTTCCTTCTGTGTTTTCCCTCCAGAAGAGAAAATTCCCAAACACCATGAAAATGAATGAAAATAAGGAATTTCCAAACAAAATTTTAAGTGATAGTTAAATATTCATAGTATGTGTTACATAATATAATATCCTTCTGTGTTTTCCCTCCAGAAGAGAAAATTCCCAAACACCATGAAAATGAATGAAAATAAGGAATTGCCAAACAAAGTTTTAAGTAAGTGATAGTTAAATATTCATAGTATGTGTTACATAATATAATATCCTAATTAGATAATCCCCTAATTAGTGATAGCAAATATCCTAATTAGATAATCTCTTAATTAGTGGTTGTAAATATCTTAATTAATATAGTATCCTAATTAGTATAGTTGCCTTATTAGCATTCCATCTTTTTATATAAATATGTAAAGCTTGTAGCAATAAAAATATGAAATACATTCTCATATCTCTGTTCTTACATGGTATCAGAGCGTTAGAGAGTGAGATTTGGATCTGGAATATATCTTGTCAGATTTGGGTTATCTATCAATTTGACATATTAGGGTTCCAAAATTGGGTCATCCACTTAGAGTGATCTTCTGTTGTCATCGTCGTTTGGCTCATCTCTATCTATACAACACCTTTCCAGGATTGGTTAAAGTTATACTCTCTTGGTTTTGCTATTCACTTGAGATCAGGTTCTGTTTACTCTCTTTTTCGGATTTGTAGATTTTGGTTGTGATTTGTTGCTTCTGTTTTGTTGGGATTATTGCTTTTGTTTGAGTTATGGCTGACAAAAAGACAATTAGCGTTTCTGATGTGATTCCGGTAATGTCTAAAATTACGGAACATAAACTCAATAGCTCTAATTATATGGATTGGAGCAAGACGATTCATCTTTATTTACGGAGTATTGAAAAAGACCAACATATGACTGACAATCCTCCTAAAGATGAGTCTAGACAGACATGGTTGAGGGAGGATGCTCGATTATTTTTGCAAATTTGTAATTCCATTGATAATGAGGTTATTGGCTTGATTAATCATTGTGAATATGTCAAAGAATTGATGGATTATTTAGATTTCTTATATTCTGGGAAAGGGAATATTTCTCGAATTTATGAGGTTTGCAAACCATTTTATCGTATAGAGAAGCAAGATCAGTCTCTTACTGCTTATTTTATGGATTTTAAGAAAACTTATGAACAGCTTAATATGCTACTGCCATTTAGTTCTGATGTGAAGGTTCAGTAGAGTCAACGGGAGCATATGGCAATTATGAGCTTTTTAGCTGGTCTCCCTCCTGAATTTGAGACTGCGAAGTCTCAGATACTATCAAGTTCTAAGATTTCTTCTTTACATGATATTTTTAGCAGGATACTTCGTACAAAGGGAACTCCACCTGTTCAGTATAATAGTGCTTTTGTCAGCCAAAATCATGAGTTTGGACATTCTTATTACGGATGTGGTGGTAAAGGAGGTGGATCAAATTCTTTCGAGCCTCGAGCACCGGAGTCAGGAGTGATTATATGCCATTATTGTCATAAGCCAGGCCATATGAAGAAGGATTGCAGAAAGCTTCATAATAGAAATCATAAAGCTCACTCTGCTCATATGGCAACCACTACTGATGCATCTGAGAAATCAATTCTTATCTTTGCAGATGAATTTGCCAAGTTCTCTCAGTACTAGGAATCATTGAAATCTTCATCTACTCTAGTTACTGTCATTGTAGATTCAGGTAAATCCAATGCATGTCTTGTTTCCACCTCCTCCAAATGGGTCATTAATTCTGGTGCCACAGATCATATGACAGGTAATTCTAGCCTCTTTTCTACTTTTCAGTCTCATAAATCCATCTCTAATGTCACCTTAGCAGATGGGTCATCATCTTCTGTTCTTGGGTCTGGCACAATTACTCTTACCCCCTTGCTTCCTTTGACATCTGTTCTTCATTTACCTCAGTTATCTTTTAATTTGATTTCTGTAAGCCAAATTACTCGCACTCTTAATTGCTGCATCTCATTCCTTCCTGATCATTGCTTATTTCAGGATCTTATGACAAAGAAAATTATTGGTAAAGGACAT
>CATIWF010104668.1:0-25534 GCA_949630135.1 Balakata baccata | reverse complement strand
TTCAGTTAGAAAAGTCAATGTCAAATACACATTTACACATCATTACATATTTACTAATTTATACATATACAGTTACACAACCCAAAATATAAATGTCATGTTCCTATACATATGTGCAATGCAAGGAGAGAGATTGGTGAGCCTTGGCCTGTGACCTGTGTTCCATATTTTCTATACAGATTGCACCTCCAAAATGAGCTAATCACTCGACTTTGCCTGAAAATAATGCAATTTGATGAGTTGCAACTCAATGAGAATAATTATCAAAAGCTTTATAAAGTACCAAGTCAATCGCAATTACAAGTAATAATCATCATTCATACACATTTTACATGTCATTCTATTTATTAATATCATATGAATATAAATAATATTAATTCATGTAAACATTTCATTTGCTTATGCTTATATTATTTTCTTATTGTTGTGACCAGGCTAAATAAATACTATCTCGGGTTTCCATGTGAACATTTGCATTTGCTAGCTAGTTTGATCATTTGTAACATTTGCACATTTGTTAGGCCATAAGCCTTTTCTTTTGTTTTTGAACATTTGTTTGGGCCATAGACCTCTTCTTTTGCTTTTTAATGCTATTTAGATAGTCACAACGCCTTTTTAAGTCCATATGCATTTGCAGCAATTATTATACATTTCAGTCAATTTTTGCCTTATATAAAGAAAAACCTATACATGTAATCCAAACATGTACTTTACATTCAATACAATCTCATTGGCCATATCATAGCAATCATGTAATTCAAATAAAGTAAATCAAGTCACATTACACGTAACACGTAATAATCACATTACACGTAGCACGTTCCAAAGAATTCATTTGATAATTAAACTCACATTTTCTTTTGCTACTAAACCTCTAACTTCTGTCTTTCACTTTGTTGAGGCTCTCCAATATGCTGTGGACCTAATTGAATGTATACTTGGTCAATTGGTAGCTAAATAAACTTAGTGAAACTTAAACAAATTGAAATATGCATTTTAAGAATCACTAACTAATATTTGGTCTAATAGCAGTATGACCTTCATGTGTACTTTTTCTATACTAGTCCAATTTGAATAATTCTTATTTCTAATTAAAGCTAACATATAGAGATACAACATATCTAAATATCATGACAATTGGACCATTGTAGAATATTTTATGCAATTTATAAATATGCTATGTTATCTGCCCTGTTTTTAACTTTAGGCAGTTTTGGGATACCAAATTTGCTTCTTCATATCTTACAACGTGTAAGTCATATTTTAATAAAACTTAGTATACACATAGATATGTCCAAATGGAACATTTTTTATGTTTACAACTTTCATCCATTCTACTTCTAAAGTCCTCATATGGTAGGGTAATTTCGACTGGTCAGAAATAGGGCTGACATCCGGATCAGTCTGAGTTGTGAAGACTATAACTCACAACATACATAACATATTGAGGTAAAATTTATGCCACACTTTACCTAAGACATGTACCTATAACTTTTATGTTTTGACCATTTACAAATTATGTCTATAAGGAACTCAAAATTGGTAAACAACAGACTAGATCTGTCCAGGACACTAAGCAGGCAGCTCAAATATGGAACAAGCATGACTCTCTTGCCTATAACTCAATATCCACCCATAATCTGGCTCTGAAATTTTGTATGCAACTAGATAACACATATATCTACAACTTTTATGTTATGAGTTTCCTCAAATATTGACTCTATCATATAGAAACAGAATTAAAACGGTAGATGATTCAGCTAGGTTTCTCAATGGAACTAGTTCCAATCCGATACCAATATCTTTCCACAGACACCAAATCATGTAAAACCATTTACATAGGCTTAAACCTAAAACATAAAGCTACAAGTTTGGTGTTTCGTACTTCTTCAGAATCAGCCTTTAACATGAAGAAAACGGAACCCAAAGTTAGTAGTATAGAAGTAGAATCCGAAAACTTTGGTACATAATATTTAGCAACTTTCTTACCATAAACCATGACCCATCAACAACCAAATCATGATTAACAACAAAGAAGGAATAATTACTCACCTGAGGACTAATTTTTGACTGGAATTTGAGAGAAAATTTGAAGAAAAACGAATGAGAGAAGAAGGAGAACTATGGCCGGAAAGGATAAGGCAGCAACCCTATTTGACTTAGCCATTTTGTCTCATTTTAATTTTTTTGATTTCTCTCTTTTTTTTTTTTAACTTTTTTGATATTTTTAAATAAATTTAAATAAATAATAATAATAAATTAATTATTATTATTATTTTTTCTATATATTTTCATGTATCTAGTGCCAAAAATACTATCTAGTCAAATTGTCTACTTTAATTAATTTCACTATACCAAATTTCATTTGTTTCAAATTTAATTCTTTTATTTAATTTCATTTTCATTATTTTGTATTCTTATTTAAATTATAACTAAACACGTACGATTTGTTCCTATTACGATAAACCGACCCGTGTCAAGTCTATCTCGTGAATACATTAACGCCAAAATTTCTACGTATGCATGTGTTTCATGTGAATGACATTTATAAAATATATATGTTCAAATGAAATGTGTATGATAATGCATGTGGGAAAGTCGAAAGTGTTACAAAATTCCTTAGAAACACCTCATATACATATTGGAAATATCTCAGGTATACTTTGGGAATTCCTAGAAAATTTTGGAAATACTTTAGATATACTTTGAGAATACTTTAAGTATACATTAGGAATAATGGAATTGACCAAAAATAAGAAAGAGAATAAGAATAGATAATTTAAATACTGAATTGCCCAAATTTTTACAAGCATTATTATTTCATTAACAATGATATGAAAAATTAAACACAATTTTACAAACAAATAAGAGTGTTTACTTCAGCAAAAATAACTGCTATTTCAAAATTTTAAAAATGATTTAACTTCTGAATACAGAATTGAGGAAAAATAACCAGAAAAATTATGTAATTTGCTATTGAAATTGCTCACTCTTTTGTTACGGTTACAAACTATAGGCCCAACACAGAGATATTTCTTAGTTCGTGTTTCATCTTCTTCATCATTCTTATCTTCAATTTCTCTAGGAAGTACCCACACCGGAAGAACCAGTTTCTTCTGGAGTTGCTCGTTGAGTTCGATCCATTCCGCTTTAAATACCGACCAAGTTCTTACCGTCATTAAATCGCAATTTTCCATTGATAATATGAATCGCAGAACATTAGAAATAATGGATTCATCACCATTGACTCCAAAAATCTTCAAAATCTCGAAAAGCCAATACGAGAATGATTCAATGGAGATCGGCGGAGGAGCGAGCTGAATTGGGGCTTTGATACGGTGGTGCAGCCTATGGAGGTGGGGGTGGTGACGATGCTGAGCATGAACACCTAAAGCAGCAGCGTTGCTTTTGAGACATTTTTTATGAGTAACAACCACTAGCAGGAGCAAAAAGATCGTTACATTGAAAAAAGACGTAAACTTGAAAATAAAAAAAGTGAAAGTGAAAATTAGGTTTGGTAATGATGAAAAAAATTAAAAGTGTCCATAATTTTGAAAAACAAAGTTAAATTTGAGTAATTTTTGTGAAATCCTCAATTAAATATGAAAGGATTGTAGTTTTAAGAAAGAAAACTATTTATCCCACTTATTAAAAAAAAAAAAAAAACGAACGTGAATACAGAAGAGAATCCTATTCTCTGTGATGGAGCAAATTATTTTTTGTGCACCTCAGCTGCAGGCTTACATCTCCTCTTTCTATCACAGTAGCTCATCTCTCACCAAGGAGTTGTAAACTCAGCTTTCACAATCATATTGTCACAGTTGTTTACTTAAGACTTAGCTATTAGAAGGCAGTTATTAATTAGTTACACAAGCAATTAGTTAGTTAGTTAGTTACACTATTAGCTACAAATAGCTCATATGTAATCAAAGAAACTATCTCCTTGAAATGCAAATTCATTTTTCCAATTTCTTATACATGGTAGTAGAGCAATTTCTCTAGTAATTTTTCCATCTTCTTTTATTGTTTTGTTTTTTTCTGCTTGCTCTCTCTTATTGATTCTTTTCCTGTTCCAATCTTGGAAAAGTTTTTCTTTAAGATCCTTTTGATTTCGAATCGTTTTCCTCTGTTTTCAATATGAATAACAATCTTAGAATTGACAATTCTTTCACTAATCCCTATTTTTTGCACCCAAATGAAAATTCGTCCACCGTTCTTGTTTCTACTTTGTTGAATGGATGCAATTACCATTCTTGGTGCCGATCAATAAAGATGGCTTTGAAATCAAAAAACAAGTTTAAATTTGTAGATGGTTCAATCATAGCTCTATTAGAAACAAATCAATTATATCAGGGATGGGAGAGGTGCAATACTATAGTGGTTTCATGGCTTGTTAATTCAGTCTCTCCATCAATCGCACAAGGTATTATATGGTTGGAGACTGCCATAGAAATTTGGAGAGACCTGTATGATAGGTTTGCATAAAGAGACTCACTAAGAATCTCTGATTTACAACAAGAAATTGCTTCTTTTTCTCAAGGGGATCAAACTATTACAGACTATTTCACACACTTGAAGATTCTTACTTGGAGACCTATTCTTCTGTTGCTAAAATGAGTACCATTCAAACTTTGTTAGCCGTCGCAGCTATAAAAAACTGGCACTTAGAGCAATTAGACATTAATAATGCCTTCCTGCATGGTGATCTTATAGAGGAAGTGTATATGCTGCCTCCTCTTGGTCTTACTTGTGACAAAAGGGTTTGCAAGCTGCAAAAGTCCCTTTATGGCCTTAAACAAGCCAGCAGGCAGTGGAATGCTAAACTCACTTCAGCTCTACTTCAGCAAGGCTATATGCAATCCCAAGCGGATCCTTCTCTTTTTACAAAAACAAATTCTATCAGTATTACAGCTTTACTCATTTACGTTGATGATGTCATCTTGGCTGGCAATAACTTTAAAGCTATACAAGCTATTAAGTCCTTTCTTTATGTAGAGTTTAAAATCAAAGACCTTGAGCCATTAAAGTTTTTTCTTGGCCTTGAAGTGGCCAGATCAGCTAAAGGCATTCACTTATGCCCACGAAAATATGCACTAGAACTATTGCAAGAGGCAAATTTTCTTGAATGTAAACCAGCTCCCACTCCCATATTGCCTATCAAGGGAATCCAACATCTTGATTCTCTACCTTTGGATGATATCATTGCCTATAAAAGGTTGGTGGGTAAACTATTGTATTTGACAAACACTAGACAAGATGTTAGTTATGTCATTCAATATCTGAGTCAGTTTTTAGAAAAGCCAACAGCTTTTCATCTATAATGTGCCCATCGAGTTCTCAGGTGCCTTAAGCAAAATCCTGGCCAAGGTCTCTTCTTCTTCAGCACTACTGATCTGCAACTTCAAGTTTTTTATGATGCTGATTGGGCTACATGCCTTTTAACAAGGCAATTTGTCACTGGTATGTGTGTCTTTCTTAGTTCTTCATTGATTTCTTGGAAGTCCAAGAAGCAAACAACAGTCTCTCGATAGTCCATCAAGGCTGAATATCGAGCTCTTGTTGCCTCAGCTGCAGAAGTTCAATAAATGTTCTATTTACTTGATGATTTGCAGCAGCATTATACTCCACCAGCTCTAGTGTTTTGTGACAATATTTCAGCCATCAACCTTGCTCATAATCCTATCTTGCATGAAAGGACTAAGCAAGTAGAGTTGGACTGTCATAAGCCTTCAAGCATTTCCACTTGCTGCTGATAGTAATCAGCTACATCATCATCTGGTCTCCAAACTCTGAGGCAATCATGGAGGCCACGAGTCGGATTTTTCTCCGTATGCTCTGTTGATAACTGATACCCATCGAAGTTTAACCTTCATGACTGATCACCTTTGATGTTGAGAGGCAACAGTGAAAGCTCCTTGTCGTTGTCTTGAGTTACGAACTTCACCGTGCATTCTCTGGCTCACAAGGTCCAAGAGGCAATATTAAAAATTCAGTAGCACGCCTAGGTAATTTGGAGATATTAAAGATGAAGGCTAAAATATCTGGCAGAATCAGAGCATTATTGAATGTGTTGTAAATCCATTGTCCGATTCCTTCAATTTGTGGGTTTAATTTTCTTATTTTTGATAAAGATCTAGCTAAATACAAATTCATGTTGTATAATGTAAATTTTTAACAGTTAAGTATTTATGTTTAACATATGAGAATTGAAGAATCCAAATGGATTAAGAGACAAAAATAAAAAAGCATTGAATACCAAACCATCAACAGTGTAATGAAAAAAAAAAAAAGAAGATTTTCGGAAAAAAAAAAAAGGGAAGAAAAGTAAAGCAAAGAAATTATGGAGTAAAACAGAGCCGAAAAGGACCTAAAACAAAAGACTGAGTAGATCAAAGAAGACGTTCAAGAATACGGCAACGAGGTGAAAGAGAAGAGGCTGAGATGGTATAAATGCAGATCTGAAAAAAGTGGATGCTGAAGAAGAAGAGCTGAAGTAGAGCCGGCAATTTGGAAAACGATACAATTAAACAATACTATCTTAGATGGATATGTGTTTGAGCTTAACAGATATAGATTATAATTATATCAACACGATTAAAACACGAAAAAAACTGTTATAAGCGAATTTTACATGTTTAACCTGTTAAGACAAGATTAAACACGATTATAATATTTTAAATATTTATATATTATGTTAAAATTAATTGTATTAGTATTCCATCCTCAAATCCCTTTTATGGAAGTTTTCAAGATTTCAATTTTAGGACCATTTCAAGACGAATTTCTCCATTTACTATGGTATTTATGTGCAAAAAATTATATGGCCTTTAAATTTGCTCCATTGCTCTGGTACAACACTTTGGTCATACATTCTTCTAAAAGTATTTCATCATCAAATCCCTTTTATGGAAGTTTTCAAGATTTCGAGGGAATACAACAAATCTATGCATATGCCAGTGGCAACTTCAAGGAATCTAAATGTCACTACCATTCTACTTTCAAAGAAATCTTAACAGTGAAAAATAGTATCAAAAAGTTTGAATTTCATCTAATTGGCTTTATTCCAGAAGTATTCCATCCTCAAGTCCCTTTTATGGAAGTTTACAAGATTTCAATTTCAGGACCATTTCCAGACGAATCTCTTTATCATGGAGGATTCCACAAGATTTACTTTGATTGAGACTTTATCCACCTTTGTTTCAAGTCTTTTCAAAGTGGAGTTTTAGGCCAAAGGATTTTCGGTTTGCCAATTGAGAAACTTCAAATACCACCGTTGAGACAGATGAATAATCTTAAGAACCTTCTTCTGAAGCTATTTCTTCATCTGCCAGTACAACAGAATCGGTCACTACAGCTCCTTCTATAAAGATGGTAGGACTGAGTTGGGCTTTTAGATCATCAAAATGGGCTATCAAAGAAACTGTGAATAAATTTGATGTCAAACAAGGCTCCATATTTTGAACTGGCTGAGATGTGCTATGAATTTTTTTATAGTTGGTTACCCAGGTTTCTGGTAACAACTTAACTAATTCATTTCTGGGAATTTGCCTTGGAATGTGTACACATGTGGGTACATGCTGAGTATCTGCTACTATGAATAAGGCATCATTTGAGACAGGAGCTGAAAGATCCAGAGTATTGTATAATTATATTAATATTTATGTATAATTATGTTTCATGTCATATATATATATAGACACGTTTAGTTGATCGCGTCAAATAGTTTCGCATAATAAAACGAATATACGAAATACGATACAATTTGACACGATATGAAAAAGATACAATACAATTAGATATGATACCACACGAATTGCTAGCTTTAAGCTCAAGGTTGAAGATGATTGGGTTGCCACATGTTATAATTTTATTGGGTGGTACAATTATATTATAGTGCGTGTTTACACGCTCTGTCTCTTATGTGGTTTTTACATTTATAGTGGCTGGAAATCACTTGATTTTAAATTATTGAGCGGTGAAATGAACAAAAACAGAGCAAAATTTCACGAGGAGACACATATAACTTAAGCCAAAAAAAAAGAGGAGCTAATTCATGCATATCTTTCTAAATAAAAAATAATCAATGTGTACGACTTCCCTTCATGCATGGTAGTTAAAAAATTTTGTGAAAAAGAAATAATATTTCATCAATTTATTTTGCACATGGTCTTCTTATATTTTCTTAAATTCCTAATAAACATTATTATAATAGTCATGACATAACTGTGCTTTACAACTTATAAATGACTAAATTTTATGGCTTAAAATAGTTAATTCGTTGAATTATAGCCTTTTATTTTTCTTTTTTTTTCGCATATTTTTTTTAATAATAGCATAAAATTCATTCTTAATAAATAAATTAGTACAGATCTATAATCAGATATAAAGTGATATATCTAGTAACAATTTAGATTCGACAAACTCTTCCAACAACAACAATAGTAATAGCAATAAAGATTTAGCATTGATAACACACAAAAAATCATAATTCTTCTAGTTCGTACTTTTGATGGAACGAATTGTGAAGTTATTGTGTTATTAGATAAGTCAAACTTAACAACTATCAGTAAAAATATTTTTATCTATATATAGCAAAATACATATAGAAGAATATCGTAGTTCAAAATAGATAAGAATAAAAATCCTTATTACGAAGAAAATAAAATTAAAATTCAATAAAAATATATCAAAATAAATCACATATCTTCCGCAAATGGATAAAGATGTAATGTTATTGTGTTATTTTGGTTGACAATCTCTCATATACTTGGCAATATAAGATTTGCCTATAAAATGTGTTATAAATAAGTATAATATTCTTACAAAAGATTTCAGTTTTCAATCAATTATGTCACCATTTATATTAAATGGAATCTAATCTAAATATGCGCTGGATTTATTATATATTTCATAATAATTTCTTTTTTGGTGATATATTCATGCATAATTGATATATACTAATTTTGGAAATTTTAAATAATATCCCAAAAACTGATTTTATTTTGGAGGACAAAAAAAGAAGGGTGAATACGAGAATAATATATAATTTGGCCAAATTAATTAAATTCGTTGTAAAAAAAAATTGTTTCTTTTAGGTTAAAAAAAATTTGTTTACTTATGAAGAGTGAAATTGAAATTGTAAGAATCTCTTCTCTCTTTATTAATTGATATTTTGAGTTCAAATTCTGCGTATAAGACATTTTTTAAAATTTAAAAGTAAGCACTTTATCTATTTTAATGTAACAAATCCAAATTAATATGTAATTTTGAATGTATGATATTTTTAATGGACATATTCAGCACAAAATTGTACAATATTCAATGGCTTAAATAAAGAAATTATTTCATTATCATTATTTTTTTCATATATAATCAATAATTATTTAACCATAATTATCCAAAATCATGCATATCTTAAGTGCGTACAATTTGTTCAGAAAAGCGCACACAAAAAAGGAAAAAAAAAATCTAAAATACTAATAATAGAATTCGAATTTGATCAGTTTTCCTGTCTTAAACAGTCTTTTTAGGCCTAAACTATAAGAATGAATTAGAATTTTTTTATGGTGAACGGAGTTTTTTTTAATAGGAAAAGTATTACCAACAAATCAAAATAGTCACACAATATTTATAATATAACATAAAATTGATAAAAGTTAAAAGGATAAATTAGTCCCTAAAATATATTTTATAACGTGAATGGGCTCCAAAACTATGATTAAGTATAAATTACTCCATACATTTTTAAATCAAGCTATAAATCCCTAAAATTTCTGTCTATCAGCGCCGTAAACCTACTATATTTGAACCAATTCAATCCCTACAAAATACTGAAACGTTGTGGTTTTGATTTTAAAAAAAAAGGCAATGTTTTGCAAGGACCGAATTGATTTGATTCAAACGGATGAGTTTACGGTACTAATAGAAAAAAACTTTAGAAGTTTATATAGTCAGATTTAAAAGTTTAGGAAATAATTTTTACTCAATCATAATTTAAAAGTTAATTTGTATTATACCGTATAATTTAAAAATTAATTTACCCTTTTGATCTAAAAATGATATTAAAATCTAATAATAAAAAATAAATTTTAAATTTTAAAAACTACATATTAACTTTTCTGTACGTGAAAAGTTTTATTATAATATATAATATCATCGGGAATATCTCTAAATTTATTACAAAGAATGAAGACAGAGACATCATCAGGAACAAAAGGTTCCAAAGAGGAAGGACCGTCTAAGTCAACTTTACTTTACTATTTTGATCGCATGCTCATCAGTCATCGAACTCCTTACTTTAATCTTAAAACGCCACGTCATCAAATTAATTTTTATCTCCTTACTCCTCCCCCACATCATAGTCTACCAGAAGTGTATTATCCATTAGAAACATCCCACGTGGCCATCCGCTAATAAAACACTATGTCTTACTATGATTTCAAGCGTAGATGATCTTTATCTCTGCACTACGGATACTTCCTCGACCTGCTCGCCGTTGGTACGTGTCTTGTTTTCCATCACTCGTCTCGCCCTATAAATGGCTCTCTCTCTGGCGAAAGATACATAACTCTAGCCATGTCCCACGTTTCTCTTTACGAAATGAAAATGGCGGAAGGGAGTAAACGGTAATTTTTCATTAACTGGCGGGAAATATTTTGTTCGGTGTTTCGATTTTTCTCCATTGTTGCGCTTTTGCTTAAGGTATTGTATGTTCTATTTATTCAGTTTTTTTTTTCTCTTCTTTTTTCCTATCTTGTTTGGCTTCAGTTTATTTTTCCCTTTCTTTGAATTTTTCTTGATCATTCTCGATTTCTTTGGTCTCTAATCGAATTCTGTTCTGCGTTAACCTCTTATTTTCTTTTTAATGCATTAATTTATGTTTTTTACTGCATTGAATTTGAGTGTTTTTGAAATCTGCATTTTTAACAAGATAAGGGTTAGGGTTCTATTCGTGTGATTAGGAATGTATTCTTATGTTGAATTTTGAGTTTAATATTTTTAGGTAAATTATCATATTGAAAATTGGGTTAACTTTCAAACTCTGTCTTAAGATTGAATTGGATTGAACGCACTTCACAAGTTCTGCAGCAGGAGCTGCATCTTTTATTTTATGACTTTATTGACTGCTGTTTGTATTAGTTTTTAAATGTTGACATTGCATTTTAATTTTTTAATAATAGGATCAGATATGAACAGTTTCTTTGCCCAGAAAGATGTTAAATTGAACTGATTGCATACCAATTTACTGTTTTGATGGCTTTAGTATGATATTTATGCTTATTTAATATATATAATAGATTTCAACTAAACATATTGGAACATTCCTCGTTAGCATTGATGGTGTTGCACCAATCAATGCGTTAGCTTCAATGTTTCATAGTCAACTCTTGGATTATTATATTATTGCATACCAGTTTAGCCAAATTTTATATTGCTGCAGACACTAGGATCCTATATTCAAGAGGTTATTTATTTATTTAGAAATTAGAATATTTTTATTTGATAACAGTTTTCTTCATATAGCAAAATATTTTTCTCAATAGATTCTTTTTGGTGAAACTTTTGTGAAAGTAAAGAATTGGAAAATAGGAAAAAGAGGCTCTCCAGAAGCGTAGTTTATTGCTATATAATCCAATTACACCAGACTCCTTAAATAAGAAATTTATAACAAAATTACATCGACTCCTAAAAGAAAAGAACAACTTGATCACAAATTTAATATATCTTTGCACTACTAACAGGTAACCAAAGAAGTAGGGGATTGTTAACAACTTCCTAAAGACTAGAAAAAAAAATTGTAAAAATAAAAATCAGTAAAAAATGAGTCCACTAAAGCTGCCACAGTAACATTCTTAATCTTAGAATTATTAATTTTGAATCAGCAATTTTGTCCTGGGTATTTTCTTCTATTTAAAGCCATACGCTAATTCTTACTTCTATTCACTATTTGCTAGGTTGTAACAAGAGTGTCTCTTCCATTTCAGGAATTGTATTCTACTGCTAGTGCTATCCCCTGGCATGAGAGAAGAGAACTAGGTTAGTTGGAATGATGAATCACATTATATTCAGGTTGTTTTACCTTAGTACCTGTTAATACTTTATGTATAAGTTTGGCTGTATATTTACTCTTGCAAAGGCGTCACTGACATGAAAGGAATCATGGATCTAGGATAACTATTGACTCTGTTAGCTGCCCTCTCAGATTGTTATATGCATTTTATCTCTTGCAAGGATAACCTGCTCTTGATACCACCTCCAAGCTGTTTTTGTATAATCAGGTTTATTTCTATAACTTTTCACTTTTCTCTATTTCTTGTTAAATTTGTGCTTATTCCGGAGGTAGCTTTGTGTTTTATTTTATTTTCTTGGATCATCAATAATTACTTCTTGATGATGTTGTTACCAATTGGGTTTAGCCTTAATAATAATTTGCATATTATGCATCACTTATGTACAGTGTACGTAACAGCGTCTTGGTCGCTTTGCAAAAATGCTTGCAAACCAAATGGAACAATTAGTCACTTGAATGGTTAATTGTGATGGCATTATAATAAAAAGGAAAAGTAGATACCACTTTAGGTCAAATATGCTATTTCACATTCCCAATTTCTCTGACTCGAAGCAAGCTTATACATTCAATAGTTTAATTACTGCTCTCTTTATGAATTGAGACAATGTTATTCTTTATATGTGTATTTAGTTTACAATTGTTTCTCATTTAGCTTCTGCTCCTATGCTTTATATTGAAAAATACTTGCATGAATTGGATTAGTGTTTTTTTTCCCTTTTTTGACTTTGCTCGATGATTTTCTCATTCTCACTATCATAAGCAGATTTTTAGATTCTAGAAGTTGTAGCACTTGAGTTGGTTTATGTAAATTGCTTTTCTTTCATAGCACTCTGAATTTTTTTTTTTAGCTTTCCTCTCTATAGTTGTTCGCCTTGCATGAGCTTTATATGATTTGTTTTGGTCTGCAGCTGTGCTCTGCGTGTGTTACCCAAAGACCAGCAAGAGTTTTTAAGTTTTGATGCTGAAGTGATGTCTGGCTGCGTGTTTAGGAATGTTACTTATGTATGTTCTTTTATGCAAAGTTTCTAGCCATGTTGGCAAATTGATGCTGTCAAGGAAAACTGGACTCAGTTCTTACATTAATTGTTAAATTAGTATGTCTTTCAGATTTTCACGTAAAATTTCTATTGAAGTTAAGGTTGACTATCTATTCAGGATTCATGTTCATTATATCCAGGAATTCTACTGTCGTGAGGATTGTTTGAAAATTTGCGATCTTCCTATTCTATTTGCAGTTGTAGGATTAGTTTTTATTTTATAAGTAATCTGTGTGATTTAGTCATCTCTGGAGGTTGATATTTTGACTATTGAGATTAGATCAAAGTTTCTGAGCATTGTGCTTTTGTGGTTGTTTTGTGCTTTGTGTTCTACATTGCAAATTCTGAGCCATTCTTTCGGTCTCAAGTTGACTGCAAGTTTTTGTGCATTAAGCTTACCTCAAAGTTTTGTATTCTTATTTAGTTATAGGGAGTTTCAGTGGTAATGCACCATTTCTCACTTGTCATTTTATTTTCTGTAGTAGTTCAACCCTTTGCTGTCAATTTTATGCTTCCCATGTTACATTTGAGTAAGCAATCCATATCTTACATATTAGGGCAGGACAATAATGATTCATGAGAAAAGGCAGGATCTCTTTTCTCTTTCTTTCTTTTTCGGAGGGGAACTCTGACAGTTGAAAATTTTTCATTACGACTTTTTTTTTTATCAAGCCATTATGACATTTTATTATTAACTCTTTAACCAAGCCTTGATTATTATGCAGGTGATTAGGACCATGATTCTTGGATTAACTCTATTTGGATTAGCATGCTGGTAACTCCTTGTCATTAGCTTTCTACCCCGAAAGATGGCCCCTCAACGTTTCTGCTTAGCGGGCAAAAGAACACCTCGCAGGCTTCTTTATATAATGCTCCTAGTACTAGTGCCAATTTGTGTGATTGGAATTTTCTCAAATGCCCACAGAATCTCTTATTTTTTCCGCCCTCTTTGGGACAATCCCCCTCCTCCCTTTGAGCGCATACCGCACTACTATGCAGAGAATGTTTCAATGGAACATCTTTGCCAACTTCATGGTTGGTCCCTACGCAGTGAACCTCGACGTGTCTTTGATGGCATAATATTCAGCAATGAGCTAGACATTCTTGAGATCAGATGGCGTGAGCTTCATCCCTACATTACTAAATTTGTGATCCTAGAGTCAAACACCACGTTCACAGGCATTCGCAAACCCCTCTTCTTCGCCTCAAACTGGAACCGGTTTGCTTTTGCTCAAGACAAGATTGTCCATGATGTATTTTCTGGCCGTGGATCGAAGAATGACCCCTTTATACTTGAATCACAGCAGCGGGAAGCAATGAATGGATTACTCCTTCATGCAGGGATTTCAGATGGTGACTTGCTTATTATGTCAGACACTGATGAGATTCTGAGCCCGCACACAGTGAAGTTACTACAATGGTGTGACGGAATACCACCAGTCATGCATCTAGAGCTAAGACACTACTTGTACTCATTTGAGTACCCTGTAGATTACAGTAGTTGGCGTGCCACAGTCCATATTTATGGCCCTTGGACCAAGTACCGGCATTCACGCCAAACTGACCATATCTTCTCTGATGCTGGATGGCATTGTAGCTTTTGCTTTCGACGGATTAAGGATATTGTATTTAAGATGACTGCTTATAGCCATGCAGATAGAGTAAGAAAAAAAAGTTTTCTAAGTTATTCTAGAATTCAAAAAATCATTTGCAGTGGAGATGACCTCTTCGATATGCTACCAGAGGAGTACACATTTCAGGAGTTAATTAACAAGATGGGTTCAATACCCCGTTCAGCTTCTGGTGTCCATCTTCCTGCATATCTGATAGAAAATGCAGATGAATTTAGGTTTCTTCTTCCCGGGGGCTGTTTGCGGTCACCGGAATGAGGGTTTATGGCGATCAACACCCAAATAAGGATCAGGGTAATATTTAGATATCAATGCAGAAGTGAATATTATTGCCATTTTAGGCAAAAACATATTTTTGTTTCTAATTTTCAATAGGGGATGTGAATATTGTATCTGTATTAGACAGTAAGTACATTGGATTGCAATTGTTCATAAGTTTTATGCACGCCTGATAGCAGGGAAAGCTTTTTCCTTTCCCCATTCCCACCCCTGAAGAAGGGCTTAACACTTCCATTTTTTAAGAGTGAAGCTAAAAAAAAATAGAGAGTTCCATTTTAAACAGGAGATAATGAACAAAAGCCATGGGATCTTTTTTCATTACTCAGTCAGGTATAATGCAGGAATTTTGTTTTATTCATTTATTTATTTTTATTTGAAAGTGGAATTTTTTCAATAAAATATTAGGGTTTGAATCAATAAGAAAGTATTAATATTTAAATAAAAAAACTCTATTTGTTGGGTTTTTTTTTTTTGGGAAAAAGTAGTAGCGTACTTCTAATTTATGGAGAGCTAAAAAAAATAATAATAAAAGTTGACCACAAAATGAGAACTAAAAAAAATGAATATGAGATAAATGTATTAAAGACAACCACTCGTAATTAAGCAAAATCACTCAGTTCTCAATCCATCAAACAGTGAATTGAACGAGTAATTGCCACGCTCATCCTCTTGGCTCGCGGCCTAATCTTTGCATCGACCAATAGAATCCAATAATTATGTGGTGGAAGTGGTTGTACACTATACCCAAAAAAATAAAAAATACAATTATTTGAAATAATTAATTTTTTGAAAAATTATGTTCACATTTATATTTTTCTATTTTATTATTATTTTTTCAATATCTTGTACAAGGAATTCTACAAAACTAAATGAAATGTATTTACAAATTTCTATTAAATTTTGGTATAACAATAAAATATTAATAATTTTTGATGCATCACAAGTGTTTTAAAGGGAGAAAATGTTAATTTAAATATAAATATATTAATTTATAGACTAAAATTCTGTAAAAAGTTATAATTGAATTTCTTTAATTTTATAATATTTATTATATCAAATATATTCTTAAATATTTTTAACTTACAGTCACATTGAATAAAGGCACTCAAAAGTAACAAAATAAATAAATTTCGATATCTAAATAATATTTTGAAAGTGAAAATATTTAAACAAATTTTTTTCGCCAAATAAATTGTCTTAATATGCATTAATTGAAAGGCCCACAATAAAACTTTGACAAAAAAATAATAATAATAAATAATAATAAAGAGAGAGACAAACTAGACAAGCTCTTGGCAATTTCCAAATCCTGTTTTTTATCGAAAAAAAAGTCACACCCAATAATAATAATCTCTCTCTAGTTTTCTTTTTTTTTTTTTTTCTTTTTAGATTGTTTTTGAGTGCTAAAGAAAATATATTTAGAATTTTTTTATTTAATTAATTAATTTTTATTAAAACAACAATTTTCAAATTTTAAAAAGATTTCAAAAAAATTCCGAAAATAATTTTTTTTTCAAATGTAACACAAAACATAATATTAATCAATTTCATTTTATGGTCTCAGTTTAGAACTCTACATTTCAAGGGATAATTTTATTTATAATAACTAAACTTTATTTTTATTGCAATAAAATTATAAAAAAAATTTTTTATAAGAAAATCACTCAATTTTTTACTAAAATCACTTCCAATTAATTTTCCGATTTAGAAAACTGAAAAATTAATATGACTGCTGATATATCACCGGAAGTTTGATGTGACAGCTTATTTGTTATCAGAAATCTAACATGACAGCTGATGTATAATTTTAGTGAAACTAAAATATAGTTTAATGATATTTTTAGAATAAAAAAAATATAATTTTATTATAATAAAAGTAAAATTCAATCATAAAAAAAAAAAATTAATCCGAAAATTAAGCATCACGCCATGACTATGAGTAATGCATATATCTCCAAATTGACTTTGATACCAATTGCTACTATAATATTTTTTTTTTTATTAAAATCTTATTGACAGCAATAGGTATGTCTTTTAGTGCTATTTCTAATTTTTTTTATTAAGGACTTGTAACAGGTTATTAGATTTTTTTTCTGAATATAGTTTATAAAAAATTAAAAAAATCAGTTAATTAAATCAAAAAATTTAAAATATATTTTAAAATATTCAATATCAATTCCAAATACCCCTAAAAATATCAAATTTGTATTAATATTTCAAACTTTAATAACTTAATTACAATTAACATATTTAAAATGAAGTTATTGAAATTACGTACACAGAAAGCTATAATTTTATATTTGACCACAGAAAAGGAATATTTGAAGAACAAATATATATATATATATATATATATATATATATATATATATAATGGAAAAAAAAAACTGATAAAGAGTTGAAAAAAGTAGTGGGAACACATTGACGAGTTAATGAAGACCACCACCTCCATATTTGCCTAAAATTTTTGTCCGCTATATAAATTTTGTTTTTTATTTATTTGATGAATATAATTGAAATTATATACTATTTTAACTTATATATTATATATTCTTATATTAAATTGGAGACATAATTGGAAAATTAATAAGTTATAATTTTTATTTATTTATTTCAAAACACATTAAATAAGAATATAGTAATGAATTTGACAAAATAAAGAATTAATAAGCAATCTCTTCATTTTTCAAATGTCAATTTTAGATTTTTCACACAAATTTAGAAAATGATTAATAATTATCAATTTCGTAATCTTTTAATTGCAAATTACCTCAATAACTCTATCAATTGAAATTGAGAAAATAATGTTTAATTTCAATAGATAAAGGTAAAGAGGAAAGAATATATGTTAAATACGCGGTCAACAATAACTTATCTTCTTTTTTTTTTTTCTCTCAAACTCTAACTACTTTTCTCCAGCTATCTTTATTAAAGTTTTCTTTCTATTTTCATAGTTTTAAGGCTATAGTTGAAAGCCAACGGCCATCTCCAATTCTTTGTTTTGTTTAATTTGTTAGTTTTAATAATTTAGATCATTATCTATCTATTTTCTTTCTTTATTTGTAGAGTTTTATTTCACTATGTAAATTTTTTTTTCTTTTTTGTGGAGTTTTTATTTTCTAAATAGGATCGTTTGTGAGTTTTTTTAAAAAATAATTTTTGTAAGGTTTTTATTTTGGATTGGTATCAATTGATTTAGGTTATTCTTGATCTACAATACAAGATAAAAATGATTTATAAATGAACTCAATTAATCATTATGAAAACTTTATCATTAAAAAATATAGAAATATCAAAACTTTTTAGGAACCTGTGAAAGAAATCATATATAATGCTTTTAAAATTTTAATTTATTTTCAATTGTTAGATTTCAACATTATATTACCAATTTTATATTATATTATCAATATTGTAATTGACTATACATTTCTAAAAAAAATAATATATTTTTTTTGTTGGAAAAATTGTGATTATAAGTCATTTTAATAGGATAATTTGGATGGATCTCATAACTCGATTTTAGGAGAAAGACCTGGATATGTATTTCTTAACATAAAAAATATGAATTAATGTATACATATGCTCAAAATGAAAAATGTATAAATAAAAATTGAAACTCAAAGTAAATTTCTTGCTAAGGAAATATAAAGAAGAAAAGTGAAAGTGAGAGTTGTCTCACATCACTAAAATATAAAATTGGAATTATGCTTATATAATAAAATGCATTTTTACATGAATAAAAAAGTAGTATAGATATCTCTCTCGCGCACTCATGCGCAGAGGCGTGCAAATCTATAGTTTGGACCAAACTCAATTCTTACATTTTTTTTTTATTTCTAGAAATTAAAGGACACAACAACACTGCCGTGTTGAATCGTTTCACACAGTAATACTTTTGACACGTTCATATAGATTTCACACATTCGTGTTGTTGTACTGCAATGTATATATGGTTAATCCACACGCCAGTGTGGATTCTATACATATATGCCGTTTGTTTTTCAAATTTGTTTTTTGAGCTTCTTGTCTTTTTGGAATTTCATTTTCTAATGTCTCAAAAATTAAATTCACCATTATTTGTATGTTACAAAGACAGTATTAACAGCCTTTAAAAAGATTAATTACAATTAATCTCATGTCTCATCCATCTAGTATAAATAGAGGTTCTTAGCTCTTGTTGTATAGTTTTTTTTAGTCTTTCTCTTTTTGGAAAAATCTTTTTCTTCTTTTTTCTTTTTTTTCTTCTCAAGTGGTAGAAAATGTGATATATAATCAGTTCGCTATAGGATATGTGTTATGTGTTTAACACCTACTAGATATATGTTGTATCCTAGAAGACAAACACAAGTTTTTTTAAATACCGTTGGTAGATGGTGAATTTATCTTAAGAACATTGTGTAGAACACAAGCATCAGATTTCTTCTACATTCCTCTTATTATTTTATTTGAATATTGAATTAACCATTCTCCTAGTTTTCTACCATTTTTTACTAAATTATTAATGAGAAAAGTCACATCCGTAGCTAAATTTAACAATGAAAAATTCATTATTAATTTGGACATGTCCATAAGTAAAAAATGTTGCCTTTGGATGACAGGTTCCAAGGTGAGAGACGAAGACTACTATATTATACCTCCACAATGAGTATGAGTGTGAAAGGAGCAGTAGTGGATCTAGAAATTGTATACAGTGGGATTCATATATATAGTATAAATTTTAATTATAAAAATATAAATGCAATACTAGTCATCGACAAGTTTTCATATTTTGAAAATAATCTATAATTGTAATATTACTAAAAGCGTCTCTAGTAGTACTTTATATTTTGAATATCATCTATAGTATAATAAAAAGCATCTTAGAGCATTTCTAAACATATTAAGGAAAATATTTTTTTACAAGTAAAGTAGACTTTTTTTATATAAATTTTTACTCTTTATTTCATATAAATTAATACTTATTAAAATTAAATTATTTTTATCATAAGAAATTAAATTATTTTTAGATAAATACATTTAAAAAAAAGATAGAATATATGTAGAAATATAATTAGAATAAAGTATGAAATTTAGCTCTGTAGATGTAAAGAGCTAAACTCACTTTCTACTCTATAATTTAAAGATAAATAGTGTATTTGGAGGTTTTTTTTTATTATATGAATCTTTAAAATGAATAAAAAATTTGAATTAAATAACTAGCCTATCAAATACGTCCTATCACTATTAAATACATCATTCTCTTCTCGAGATAATCGTTCAACCACTAATTACTCATTTTATTGGAATCTACTTGTTAAAATAATGGGGTCCGGTTAATTATAATCTAATTATAACAATAGTTTTCAAAAAAAAAATTATGGGGTCCAATGACCCTATAACTCTCTACATGGATCCGCCATTGGAGAGGAGTTTAGATATTATCTTAGTTCCGTTTGGTATTGCATTCTGAAAAACCGTTTTTTGAAAAAAAATTGTATTTTTAAGTTTTTTTAGTTTTGAAAACTGTTTTTGGATAGAATTAGATAAATATATATTTTTTCCAGAAGTAGTTTTGAAAAAAACAATTTATAAAAAATCAAAAAAATCAGTCAATCTTTTGGGACACTCAATTACAATATCAAATACCCTCTTATATGGATTAACTGTAGTATTTAAATATAACTAGCATTCAAGTATTACTTGTAAATATTCTCAAATGGTGAAATGAAATAGTAAGAGTTCATTTTTCTTTAATTAGAAGTTTCGAGTTTCAGTTCTTAATATAGAAAACATCTTTAAACTTGGAATGAAATGTTTTATCTCAGTCCTTTAATGAGATTATACAATGCGAATCTAAATTACTAGATATAGTTGAAAAAAATGTAATTGCTAAAAAATATTATATTTTTTATATTTATTATATAATTTTCTTGATTTTTTTCTTTTAAAAGGGAAAAAATTTATCTCAATCAAGGCAAGAGATACTTGTATTTTTAATTTCCAACTTAAGCTTATGGGCAAAAAAATAATGTGCCCTTTTAATTTATGCAAAATTATGAGAAAGATAAAAATGTTATAAAATAAAAAATGATAAATGAAAAAGGAAGAAAGAATACGATATAGTAGAAGAATGAAGCAATCAATTATTATTAATTGTAATACTTATTTATAGGTGCAGAAATATTACAGAGATAAAGTTTTATTTGCATAACGAATCCATCTATAAAGATAATGATAAACATCCAACAACTTCAATATAGAGATAATGATAGACATTCAATATGAGTGTAAACGTGAGCTACAAAATATTTAATAGTTATTCCAATTGATATGCAATAATCATTAAAGGCTTTAAATATAAATTCACTAGCATTATCAAGACGAATTGTCTTAATGGCATATAATGGAAATTTTGCTCTTAATCGAATTAATTGAACAAATAATCTAGCAAATGCTAGATTTTTAGTTGATAATAAACATACATGTGACCATCTTGTTGATACATCTATTAACACTATAAAATATTTAAATGGTTCACATGGTGGATGAATTGGTCTATAAATATCACCTTGTATACGTTCTAGAAATTTAGGTGATTCATTTTGAATTTTGTCTGGTGAAAGCCTAATAATTAACTTTTCTTAAGAGCAAGCCAAACATAAAAATTTATTAGATTAAATAATCTTATGGTTCTTCAATTGGTGGCTATATGAGCTCTCAATAGTTTTTCGCATCATTATTGATTTAGGATTACCTAAACGATCATGTTAAATAAAAAATGAATTTGGGTCAGTAAATTTCTGGTTTACTATCACATTTGTTTCAACTATACATATATATGTGTAATATAAGTCAAATGAGAAAGCATGTGATTTTTCCAATACACATTTCTTACCTATTACAAGGGTTGTAAATATAGAGATATTCAATATTTTCCACATTTGTCGTTTCAATATAATATCAATTTCAGCGAATATCTTTAAAACTCAATAAATTTCTGCGAGTGTAGTAATATATTTGCTTTTTCGGAGCCTTCAATTATTCCTTTGCTACTCAATATTGTATTAACATAAGTTTCTCCCATTATCAGGTGAGAAAAATATTTTTTATCTTTTAATATGATGTGCGTGGTTATACAATCCACAAGATATAAATTAATATCATTTGCTCTTAATCCTACTAATGATTAAGTAGGATCCATAATATCTTCATAAAAATAAAATAAAACGCATTTGTAAAAAACAAGGTAATAATTCAATTAAAATCAATCAAAAAATACTCAAATTACTAACACTTTAAACCAGCATTAAAATAAAAGAAAAAATATAAATTAAACTAAGGAGCTAAAGGAAATATATAATTTTAGTTATTTACATTGACATCTTTCATTGTATTTCTAAAATCTATATTATCCAAATATATTTTGGCATCTAGTATCCATGACAAATAATTCTTACCCTTGATGTCAGTGCCACAAATTTGAGTTTTATCAAATTCGATATTGTCTATACAAAATAAATAATATATTAATTAGAATTTGTCTTTTAAGGACTTTGTCTATTGTTTAATTTTTCAGGAACATAAAATATTAGTTGGAATGCTAAATTTCAGGATACTTATTGTTCTGGAACTTATGGTTATATTCTTCATGAATATATACCTTAATTATTTATTTAATTAGTTTTTCAAGAACTAAAACTAATTTTTCATGAATTAAAATTTATAATACAAGATTTTCAACAATTATAGGCAACAATAGTTCTTTATGAACTATAAAAAATATTAATTAATAAATGGTTTAAATATAGAAATAAAATAAATGACGAATATAAATTAATATGAATTTTAAATTAACTATATAATCTGTATCAATCAAATATACATGATTGAACTAGTAAAGTGGACAATGTCTAAAAAGAAATTATTAGAATTAGCAAAATGATAATAACAATTAGTTGTTTATTTAATTAGTTCTTCAAGAACTAAAATTTGTGATACAAGAATTTCAAGAACTATATATAATATTAGTTCTTTAGGAATTAAAATTTATAATAAGAGTTCTTCGGCAACTATATACAACGTTAGTTATTCAAGAACTAAAATTTATAATACAAATTATTCAGAAACTATATATAATATTAGTTTTTCAAGAACTAAAATTTATGGTATAAGTTCTTCAGGAACTATATATAATATTAGTTATTCAATAATTAAAATTTGTAATATAAGTTCTTCAAGAATTATATATAATATTAATTTTTCAAGAACTAAAATTCATAATACAAGTTTTTCATGAACTATATATAACATTAGTTCTTCATGAACTAAAATTTATAATACAAGTTTTTCATGAACTATATATAAAATTAGTTCTTTGGAAACTAAAATAAGAGAAAATAAATAAATAAAAATTCTCATTAGGAAGAAAAGTAAAAAAAATAAAGAAAAAATATTATGCCAACAAATTTAATCATACAATCTCTAACAATTTCATACATAGGAGGATAACATTCAATTTTTGATAATAAATTAAGATAATGGTAAATGAATAAAATAAAGGTGTGTCTGGTGAAGTGAATAAATTTAATTTCCTTTCAATTGGTTGAATAACATGTGAACCAAAAGATTCTAAACATATTTACATTTATCCCTTCTCAATTCTTTTTAAGACATTCTTCTCTATTCATTTGCATTCCGGTATAAAGTACAAAAATGAAAACCATCCCATTCTGACCTTAATGTTTTGTACTTCCAGCAGAAAAAAAAAAAATGCATTTACCTTGCTATATTCCCAGTGAGAGCTAGAAAGGGATATTACTATAACTTGCAATGGACTTTGAATTACCTTGTCAATGAATACTTTAATTTTAGGAGGTTTTAGTCTTGAATCTTGTTTCTTCAAATAATCGTGTTGATTGCGTGTTACAAAATAAATAAAGCATTAAGAGAGAATATGAGATAGTAGAAGAAGGAAAAAATCAATTTTCATTAATTATAACACGTATTTATAGGTATAGAAATATTACAGAAATAGAATTATATTTCAATAAAAAAAATTCATCTATAGAAATAATGATATACATTTAACATAATTCAACTACTCCAATATAATCGTAAAAAAAAAAAGCATTTTTCATATAAAAAATGGGGTTTTGCATTATTTATCTCACGAGGCAAAGACAAACATGTGTTTCATGTTTTATCCAATAATGCATATGTATAGGAAATTTCCTTTATTTTTTGGGAAAATCAAATTGATCCGGAGTGCAACAACTTTTTAGAAAAATTATTAGTGAAATTCAGTTTATTATATTATTTATATATAAATTAATTTAAATAAATAATAATATTTATTTAATTATTTTATTCATATTAATTAATATAAATACAACAGTTAAAAAATTTGCATTCATGTCACTTATTTTATCTAAAAATTTCTTTAACTTCTTATAATTAAATTACAAAATTGGAATTGAGAAATAACTACTCAACCAAAATATATTTAATTTTTTAACCATTTCCAAAAGTTTTCTCTCGGCTCAAGATAAGGTGCCCACTGTATCGTATGCCATCTCCGCAAAATGCAAAACAAAACTCGTCGGAAAAGCATCAAATCTTTGCCAACTCCGGTTGTGTTTACAACGATGCCTGTGAACCATGGAGAGAAACCGGAAAAATTCAATGGATTGAATTTCAAGAGGTGGCAGCAAAAAATATTATTTTACCTGACTACCTTGAACTTTGCATGGTTCTTGGCTGAAGACGCTCCTACTCTTAAAAAGGATGAGCAAGATGTCCAAACAATAATGGCCTATGACAATTGGCATCATTTCGACTTTTTGTGTATGAATTATGTCATGAATGGGCTGCATGATTCATTATACAATGTGTATAATGGAATCAAGTTTGCAAAACAGTTGGAGGAATCATTGGACCAAAAATATAAATGTGAGGATGCCGGTGCCAAAAAATTTATAGTGAGACATTTCCTAAACTATAAAATTGTGGATTCCAAAACTGTGGTAAGTCAAGTTCAAGAGTTTCAAGTTATTGTTCATGATATTTATGCTGAAGGAATAAACTTGAGTGAAATCTTCCAAGCGGTTGCCATAATTGAAAAATTACCCCATGGCTGGAAGGATTTCAAAAATTACCTTAAGACAAGCGAAAGGAAATGAATATTGAGGAGCTAATTGTTAGACTTCGAATTGAAGAAGACAATAGAAGCTTAGAAAGGAAGAGATTAAATTCTTCTAAGACTAAGGTAAATATTGTTGAACATAGACAAAATACCAAAAAGAAGAAATTCAAGGAACCTAAAATGGGTCCCAAAGGTGGAGTTTCTCAAAAGAAATTCCAAGGCAAATGCTTTAATTGTGACAAAATGGGTCACAAGACTTCTGATTGTAAGCTCCCAAAGAAGAAAAAGAGCAATGAAGCAAATCTCTTACAAAATATTACTCAAGAGATTTCTGATATTAATCTTGCTGCTGTGATATCAGAAGTGAACATGGTTGGGTCTAACCCAAAAGAATGGT